>MJUT01000535.1:16008-36583 GCA_002080005.1 Gigantidas platifrons
ACTACGGAAGGTTAGCCATTCCTGCTGCTCTACTATTGATATCTGTCGTGCTACTGTTAAACGAGGGAGAACTCGAGTACTACGGAAGGTTAGCCATTCCTGCTGCTCTACTATTGATATCTGTCGTGCTACTGTTAAACGAGGGAGAACTCGAGTACTACGGAAGGTTAGCCATTCCTGCTGCTCTACTATTGATATATGTCGTGCTACTATTAAACGAGGGAGAACTCGAGTACAACGGAAGGTTAGCCATTCCTGCTGCTCTACTATTGATATCTGTCGTGCTACTGTTAAACGAGGGAGAACTCGAGTACTACGGAAGGTTAGCCATTCCTGCTGCTCTACTATTGATATCTGTCGTGCTACTGTTAAACGAGGGAGAACTCGAGTACTACGGAAGGTTAGCCATTCCTGCTGCTCTACTATTGATATCTGTCGTGCTACTGTTAAACGAGGGAGAACTCGAGTACTACGGAAGATTAGCTATTCCTGCTGCTCTACTATTGATATCTGTCGTGCTACTGTTAAACGACTCGAACATCATCTGACATGTAAATTTAATATATGTACGATAAAGAATTATAAATAGTTATATATATGCATAATGTATTTGCATCCTTCCTAGTATATGTCCGGACTGATTGGTTATACAATGTTATCGTGTACATAACGAGCAGATTATAACTTGTCCAACAATCGATAATGTCGTAAGTCTTCAATTTATAGTGGATATAATAAGGTCACACGATTATTGATACGTTGTATCACTCAATTAATCGTTTAAAATGTCAACCGTTGTCCATTAGATGTCTTATTGTACGAGTTTTTCTCCCCATCTCTCTTATTTCTAGTACGTCTGTGGAAACATTTTATATCGTCTGGGCAATTTATCAAAATTGCAATTGTATTGAAACCTGAAAATGGTAATATTTCCATTCCTGTCAGGTGCATGCTGTATAATTTGATGGTTTGTTCGGTCTATTGTCACGCCACCAATGTAAATGTAAAATAATTTAAAAAAAACTAGTCAATTGAAGGAACGATATACGACTTTAGAAGCAATTATTTCACATATAGGTATATTGATGACGTTTTATCTATCAATAATTCTAGATTTGCAGAATTTCTTCCATTGATATATCCTCCAGATCTGGAAATTAAAGAGACCACAGATACAGCTTCATCAGCATCATTTTTGGACTTATACCTCGAATTTGACGACAGTGGTCAACTCAGTACTAAAATTTATGATAAACGAGACGACTTCAATTTTAAAATCATAAATTTTCCTAATATGTGCAGCAATATACCAGCTTCTCCTGCATATGGTGTTTACATCTCGCAATTGATTCGTTATGCAAGAGCCAGTAGCAATTATTCTGANTTCTTGAAGCGTCATCTTTGTCTGAAAAACAGGCTACTGGATCAGGGCTATAAAAAGATTCGCCTTATTCGATCTCTTAAAAAGTTTATATTCTGATATCAAGATCTTGTCGAAATATATTCTGTCTCTGCAGATACAATAGTAAAAGATACATTTTCATATAGTGAAAATGTATAAAGATAAGGATTTGGTATGCGTTGTTTACAATGTCAAAAATATTGTTTGTGAATGTGTGACGTAAAAATGCTTTTGACATTTACAGTCGTAATTAAAATACTTCAAAGGACTCATAGTTGATGGTGATGGTTCACGAGATATATTAGATACTGAGTTTGGTACTGTTTTACTGCTATTTTGCCTGTTTTTTCCAGTATTGTTGTAAATGCTGTTTTAGTGACAACGGGAACCTCTGAACCGTAATGGAAGCAAGAGGTTTGCGCCGTAAAATCTGATTCAATCCACCATTTCTTTAGAAATGCCTGTACCAAGTCAGGACCATTGCGGTTTTCCAGTTTCCCGGTTGTTGACTGATTTTGTCTGTTTATTGATTTATGAGTTTTGAATTTCCCTTTGGAAGATTGCTCTGTGTTCGGTAATTTTGTTATTACCCTTATTAATTCCTTAATCTTAGAAAAGGCCAAAATAAAAGTGAAAATATGTTATTAACGATCGCAATGAGTATACATATTATAGTCCAATCCTATGGTACCGCGGGTTCTAAGATATCGTGTATTCAAGTGCTATTTCAACTAATTTTCGCCGCCATTTTTATTATTTTAACTACCACGATATCATAGGACCCCGTTGTATATTCTAACTGTACTAATTTTATCACTTAAGGAAAGATAGCCAGAATGAAAATGTAATGCACAATGTCCTTTTGGTTTTTTTCAGATATGGTGGACCATATCCGCCATAAAAAGAAACAAAAACAAAAGGACCATAAAGAGCTACTGTTCCGCAGCTAATCACAAACATGCCCAATTAGCGATGTATTCGGTGGTATGCTGACCAAGAAAGCATACGGATATGATGTTTATTCGCGAACTCCTTTTACACACGATACACGGAACACTTCCAATTATTGAATTGCAATACTTGGGTGACAAAGGACGACAACGAAACGAGAGGAATATTCCACATACATGTACATAAGGGTACTAACAAAATTACCCAACTCTGAACAATCTTCGAAAGGGAAAGTCAAAACTCATAAGTATATCAACAGACAAAATCAGTCAACAACCGGAAAACTGGGAAAACCGTAATGATCTTGACTTGGTACAGGCATTTCCAAAGAAATGGTGGGTTGAATCAGATTTTAAGGCGTCAAACCTCCCGCTTCCATTACGGTTCAAAGGTTCCGGCTGTCACTATAACAGTATTTATAAAAAATACTGGAACAAAATAGGTCAAATAGTAGTCAACGCAGTACTAAATTCAGTGAGGAGGGTGGAACATCTATCGTGAACCGTCTCCATCAACAACCACGAGTCACATGAAGTATTTTAACTACGAAAGTAAATGTCAAAAACATTTTTACGTTACACATTGACAAAAAATATTTTTGAGATTTTTGTTGACTCCTTAACTTTATACATTTTCACTTTATGAAAATTCATCGTTCGCCATTGTCTCTCCAGAGACAGAATATATTTCGACAAGATCTTGGTATCGGAATATAAACTTTTTAAGAGATCGAATAAGGCGAATCTTTTAATAGCCCTGGTCCAGTAGCCTGTTTCTCAGATAAAGATGACGTTTCAAGAAATAGGAATAATTGCTACTGACCCTTGCATAACGAATCAATTGCGAGATGTAAACACCATATGCAGGAGAAGCTGATATATTGCTGGACATATTTGGAAAATTCATGATTTTAAAATTGAAGTCATTTATCATAAATTTTAGTACTGAGTTGACCACTGTCGTCAAATTCGAGGTATAAATCTATGTATCACATATTTTAAAGTATTAAGCTACACCATTACGGTTTTTTCTCCAAAATAATCGGTTTGTAAACAATCATGGGCCATGGCTTAGAAAAAAACCTTTTCACAATCCATTGATATACTCGATGTCGTTCATCCCTGAAATAAGAAATCGAACCTAAAGAGAACAGTGAAGTTCTTCAATGACCAAAATGAACTGAAGTATCCAGGAAATAGCGCACTAATCCAGTTTAGTTGTTTGTCATTGGCTCCTTCAAAGCACCCCGAGGCCATAATCCGGCTTCACACAACAGACAACTGACAGTTTGATCAGATATTATGTATGTTTATCAAGGGGTACGGTGTGTTGTCTACTCTACATTTACGATTCAGTTGTGTAGATATATGCGCCTTATATATCAATCCAGACGTCTTAAGCTTGTTGTCACACAAATAATCAGTATTGAAATGGTCACTGTATAATTAGTGGTTATATGGATATCAGATCGGACCATGCACACTGTTCATTCACACTTATATTGACAAAATTTTCGATTCACGTTCTGTGACAATAAAATGTTCCCTCCAATTAAAAATTGTTTTACTTGTTTACAGCACAATTGTTAATTGATAACCTGTTCTCATCAGGATGAACTCAATATTTTGGTGAAATGTTGGAATGTGACGTAAATGCACATTTCGATAAAGCATGATTTTGGGCTCTAGTTACAAAGATATCGACATAAAAGAATGAAACAATAAATAATAAATATGCACGTAATAAATAAACAATAAAGTAATTGTATCGTTTCTTTTGTCTAGTATAATTTTAGGACTGGTAGGTGTTACTCCATGAGTTATTAATGAAACACTGTCGTCTACACGTGACAAATCATCCATTTTTATCTTGAATGATTGTAAAAATGTCGGCGTGATGTCTCCTTGACAAAATCACATCCATCGTTGATGTTAGCGTGCAGTGTCGTAGTAGGGAGAAACTGGAACATTTGTAAGCTGTTTTGATGTGTTATTTATTTTACGAGTAAAACACTATTGGAAACAACGTCTTTTATACATTGATGGGAAATAGGAATTCATTATTTAACTTGTGAACAAAACAAAAAATGCTAATTAAATAAATGGATTTAGGTACTCAATTAGCTTAAATACTTTATTCTGTCATCTGATATTGGATTGAGCAGTTATCTTGTTCATACGACCATTAAATAAAGAAAGCTATTGTACATTTTTAAACATATTAGAGCGTTTCCTGATTTGCAGAGCTGCTGCAGATGCTGTAATAGCATTTAAAAATATGAAATAAACTGACTTTCTTACAATACAATATTGTTAATTAAATAATTGGTCTGTTTCTGATACTTTTATGGTACCATTAATGTTCGCTATGCACATTGGTAGGTAGAATTAATGTTTATCATATATTACGGCTAGGCGTTTTAAGAATCTGCAGAAACTTGTACAAAATGTATAATTTTAGGTGAGAAAATTGCAACTAAGCACATTTTCTGCAATTGTAAAAAAAATCAAAGATTTGTTATAACATACCCGGGGTCTGTTAAATGCTACTGACCATAATTAAACAGATAAATTTCGTAATTTTAATACCATTGTTCATGTGTATCAGTAAGAACAATAACCAGCTTAAATATAGAAAGAGCATTGATCAAATGATGCATATTGTGAAATGCAAATAGCTTTCTTTCGTTGATTCGTGAGTGAGCTAGAACATGTTTTTTTATACAGATGATGATGTCTGTTTGTACTAAGCGAACACTCGAGTTTAATTTGTATAGTGCTAGCTCACTTACACAAATGTCCATAGGTAGATGTGCTGCTCTAATCGGGCACTTACACAAAGGTCCATGGGTAGATGTGCTGCTCTACTCGGGCACATTTTCTTGACTCTGTGCCAAACTGTCTAACTACATCGCTTATATATTTTACCTAAAAGAAAGTACTCATTTTCATGTGACTTTACACAATGAATTTATTCAACATTGACTAACAAACAATATTCCTGTAGTAAGTAATGATGCAGCTATTATTATTCTTATTTTACATCTATCAGAGGAATGAATGAAAATTACTGTATGATGAAAGATATGATTAATAAATTCACAATTTCCATGTGAAGACAGCAGAAACCAATAAGTTTATTTGCGTCATTTACCAGTAAAACTGTCGATACTGAGCTACATTAACGAGACGAAATATAAAGAGGGAAGGAAGTTGTCCGAACGAGTAATGAAATGTACTCTCATGTTACAATGGATTTGATAGACGTGTTTTCTTTGTGTTATGATAAGAAATGTTAGCACAGACATTTCAATGAACTTATCAAAAACAACAACAATTAGAGATGTTTAATCAAGCAAATCCAAAACGTTTGTGAAAGTAAAATATAAATATATATATATAACAATAAAAAGAAATCAAACGTCATTGATAGTCAAAATCTCACATTTTACTTAAGACCTTTAAAAGCAAGTTTTACAGATACCACAGTGGTAATCAGAAGCCGTAAATCAAAGGACAGACAATACAATGGAAAGAAAAAACAAAAGGACAAGGGTGTACAAAGAACTACACAGAAAACTAAAAACTGAGCCACACGAACCACACTAAACACGGCAGCCAGGTGTACCGGAGGAGTAAAGCATGTGCCTCCATAGTCTATTTTCTACTACTGCGTGTTACCTGTACTCTTTATATTGTTTGTAAGATTTCTGTAGTCATGGATACGACACGAATGCTGTTCACTTGACGTTAAGCAACAATCAATTAATCACACAATAATTTTGTTCTATTTGTCCTTTTATATTTTTGTGTTTCTTTATTATAACAAACGTATGTTAAATTTAGTGCACACGACAAGTTTCTGGAATAAGATTCGTCATGTACGCTCAAACACAAACATTTGAAATTGATCAATTACAATTCAATTCATCAAATTTTCATCAGGAAACGAACAAAAACCCGTGTTAAATATGTAAATTGGGAAAATATTAAATATAAAATTCATGGAATATAAACCTGCAATTAAAATGTCGTTATGCGAAATGAAACTCCTTGGATGAAATCAGAATGAATTTTACTTCATGGTTATGCCAGAAAAAAGGCTTCACTTTAATGTTGATTAATGTCGTAAATGAATGTCGTAAATTAATGCAATGAATTTAATGGTAATCATAAAAACGCTTGAAATTGTTGCTGATTGATGCAACAAAATACGCCATGTTTTCAGATATTAATACGTAGAATAAATAATCCATTACATAATGTGACGGACAAATATGCCTGGTGTTGTACAGATACAGCAATTTGTCTGGTATCACTGGCTTTACGTAAATGATATTATTCATGTTAAAATCGTATTTCTTATTTAGCGGAAAGATTTAGAAGTGCCTGTACAAAACCGGGAAAGTGAGTAAGCATGAATATGTGCGTTAGGGGTACCGATTTTTGCCTCTCTGTGATTTTCGATTAAATTTTGAAACTGTTCCGATGTTGTGGTATTTTTTGTTTTTCATATCACCACCAGTTAAACATGTACAAAGCAACACAAACGATCATGGACAATTAGAACATATTATACAAAATGAACTAGTTGTATAAGAAACATGTTGTATTAATCTGTTAAATCTACGTAATCTGGTACGAATTATCACTGGGGTTTATTGCATTTTTTTCAATGCTATTTATATCTAATTTTAGATAATTTATATGATTATGTGTTGCAGTAATTTCTGATAATTAATATGCATGTGAATAGGTATTTTCTAATCCAGTAGGGATGTGGTTGTGACCATTTGTATCAGGTATAACAAGGTATCACGGCTTTTAGCAATAAAATATTTACATGTTTATGTTTCAGTTTGTGGTTGATAGCCTTTAAATTATCCGATATTATCAATCAGTTTCCCATTTGCCTGTGACATTTACACTGCTTTTGTTTGTAACTATGAAATTACGAAAAGAAATTTTAAACAGTGAAGGTCAACAATTATACCAAGAACAACTGTCTCTCACATCAAGTCATTCAACACAAGAAAAGGGGATCACGACATATGGTAGTTGGAAATGCAAATTCTGGCTTGAACGATTGTCCTAATAATGATTACAGTTGACATATCATTGCTCATATGTTCAGTAAATCAGGTGTATCACCATGAATAATACTCTTCACAGAGCGAACTATTTTCAATTATTTATTTTGCGATTAGAACTGTATAGTAAAATCATCCTTGTTGTGCATGTGCATAGCTACACGTCAAGCTGTTTTGATCCATTGTAGTATTGTTATATTGGTATTTTATGACCAGGAAGTTTAAATAGTTATGGTAAAACAATTCAACCAGCATCAACAAAACGAACAATCACCTCTAACCTCGACCATTGAGCATGAGAAAAGACCACGCATAATGAAATGGAACATCCATGTCCGTTGGTTTAGGACAGGCACACAATGTGGCAGGATTAAACTGGTTAATCAAATCCTAAGCATCCGCTTTGTTTATTTATGCAACAAAACCATTAGGATATATATTTTGACTAAATAAACCTGCATTAAAATGGCATCATAATATATACGGCAATAAGAAAGAACAGTACAGCAAATATGTACTTGTACAGATTATCAAGACACTGGTGTGAACTTGTACAGATAACAAATACACTTGTGTGAACTTGCACAGATAACAAATACACTTGTGTGAACTTGCACAGATAACAAATACACTTGTGTGAACTTGCACAGATAACAAATACACTGATGTGAACTTGTACAGATAACAAATTCACTGGTGTGAACTTGTACAAATAACAAATATACTGGTGTGAAGTTGTACAGATAACAAATACACTGGTGTGAACTTGTACAGATAACAAATACACTGTTGTGAACTTGTATAGATAACAAATTCACTGGTGTGAACTTGCACAGATAACAAATACACTGGTGTGAACTTGCACAGATAACAAATACACTGGTGTGAACATGTATAGATAACAAATACACTGGTGTGAACATGTATAGATAACAAATACACTGGTGTGAACTTGTATAGATAACAAAGTCACTGGTATAAAAATGTACAAATAACAAATTCACTGGTGTGAACTTGTACAGATAACAAATACACTTGTGTGAACTTGCACAGATAACAAATACACTTGTGTGAACTTGCACAGATAACCAATACACTTGTGTGAACTTGTACAGATAACAAATTCACTGGTGTGAACTTGTACAAATAACAAATACACTGGTGTGAAGTTGTACAGATAACAAATACACTGGTGTGAACTTGTACAGATAAAAAATACACTGTTGTGAACTTGTATAGATAAAAAATTCACTGGTGTGAACTTGCACAGATAACAAATACACTGGTGTGAACATGTATAGATAACAAATACACAGGTGTGAACTTGTATAGATAACAAAGTCACTGGTATAAAAATGTACAAATAACAAATTCACTGGTGTGAACTTGTACAGATAATAAATACACTGGTGTGAACTTGTACAGATAACAAATACACTGGTGTGAACTTGTACAGATAACAAATACACTGGTGTGAACTTGTATAGATAACAAATACACTGGTGTGAACTTGTATAGATAACAAATTTACTGGTATAAACTTGTACAAATAACAAATTCACTGGTATAAACTTGTACAAATAACAAATACACTGGTGTGAACTTGTACAGATAACAAATACACTGGTGTGAACTTGTACAGATAACAAATACACTGATGTGAACTTGTATAGATAACAAATACACTGTTGTGAACTTGTATAGATAACAAATTCACTGGTGTGAACTTGTACAGAAAACAAATTCACTGGTATAAACTTGTACAAATAACAAATGCATTGGTGTGAACTTGTACAGATAACAAATGCGCTGGTGTGAACTTGCACAGATATGTTGAATTATGTGCACAAGAGTTTCGGAAAACAATACAGAGCTACCGAAAGAGATATATTTTTGTACGTTACTGAATACAATTAGATGTCGGTGAATTAGCAGATAAAAAGACAGATAAATTATCTGATATTGACTTGTTTTAATTAGATTGAAATTGTACAATTCTAAAATGTACATCGGTTTGATTGTTCCACAAATGTCAACATACCCTATTAAGGAGTGATATCGCTTAGTTTGTTTATAATCGTAGGATACAATTTGAATCTTTTTAATTTATTTAGTTTTCCAACCTTTCGACTGTGAGCAATACTGTTACCGGACTTTATTGTGTATATGAGTAACACGGTGTTTGTCTTATAAGAAGCAGGAACTGCTTACCTTTCGCGAGCACCTGGTGTCGAACATAATTCCCAACAATTTAGACAATTTATCTTGAAATTGCTCTCCATAGGAATTATATACATGTCAAACCTTCACATATTTCATAGTCGTATAGATGCAGGGTAAAATAAAGTTCTATGTCTAAACGTGTTATTCAATTAAAATAAGAATTTATAACTTCCAAATTAGAATATGTGACGTATATAATACATCTATTCAGTTGCTTGATAAATAAATGGATATTTCTGTTTACGCTGAATATTTCTAACTCAGAATGTATCTTTAGCAATCCTCTAAGTTCAAAAGTCTGATTTTTCACCAGTATTTATTGGTTTGTACCTAATATTAGTTATATTTCTAATTTTTACTCAATTACGGTACAATTATTTATGGTGATATGGCAATAGTACGTCTTTTACTTGAAAAAGTGGAAATGTTCTTTCAATAGACAACTTTCCTTGTTCATTATAAACCGAGTGACGAATGATGATGCCTTTTGAGTCAGAATTAAAAAATATATATGTAATGATTAAAAAACGCATGTAGACTTGAGTAATGTACTGTTTGATATCCATTTTATTTTCAAATAATTGTTTGGCATTAGTATTGATGTAGTATTTCAAGTAACATGTAAACCCAGTAAGACATAATGTATGGTTGTCATTTGTACATTTTATGTCATATGACTATATGATGAATAATTTGTCATTCCATCAAATCGCTGTGTTACGATTGCTGACAAATTAACAAAGCATATGTTCTATTTTGTACAGCAAGTTTCATGCAAGCTTTTATCTCTGATCAATGAAAGATAATGGTTTTAGGTCATGAAGTTAACATCAACATCAACAAACACAATCACATGGCCTCAACATCAACAAACACAATGACATGGCCTATCAAAATGAGTAGTGATGTTGTCTGGACTAAAGAATAGATGGATGGAAATCCCTCTCCATCTTTATAAGCAGGAGGCCGATTTGTGGGGAATATATCAAGCCCGAGCTACTAAAAAAAGACACAGAGCTGAAGATGCAGCTGGATATACGGTGTAAACAGATAAGTATCATGATACAAATGTTGCATACAGCAGAATTGATACAACTTTACCTTTACCGTCTAACAGTACCTTAAGTGGTAAAGATAAACAAAAATGGTCAACAACATTAGTCATGTAATTTTACATCACATGCAAACAGAACGAATGCGTAGGCACCCCACACCTGTGTTTGATCAATCGTCTAGAAATATAAACTGTAATTAAAAGTTAATTAACGTGTCGTGTTAGTATTGAATACCTTCTACAGATTTCAATTGTATGATATTTATATTCTATTAGGTACTGACAGGTGGTTATGATGATATCTACAGACAACAAACAACAATAAATATAAATTAATAAGTCAATAAGTGCGTAAGTCAAAGGTGGATTTTTCATTTTGAGAGAACATTACCTAAAACAATCTTGTTTGAGAAGCCACAAATCTTATTTTGCAGAGCAACTCTAAGATTTTTATTATCTTCAACTGAAATCATCAAAATCCTCGATTTGTTATGTTTGGTGTAAGTGTTTCAACAAACAGGCGGCATTCATATGGGTACCAACTATGCTCCTCTTCTCCTTGACTTGTTCCTTTAAATATGTCAGGAAGATTTCATACAATGGTTTCTCAAGGAAAAAATAAGAAGCTAGCATAGTCCTTCATTGTTTTGCCATAAATAAATGTTGGATGACTATGTTAATTGCATTTATACAATTTAACTTGAGATAATGAATACCAAATATACTGCAATGTCTGTTTCGTACTTTGCTCTAAGCTTAGATATTGACAGTGAATGTCGACTGATAAAGACATTATACTATACAAGAATTGTTTCAAGTATCCCATTTCAGCTTTTGTTGTATCAAAGTAGCAAAATCCCATCAGTACAGCCATATAGATTGTACATCTCATGTATCTCTCAGTTGATACATCAGTACAGCCATATAGATTGTACATCTCATGTATCTCTCAGTTGATACATCATTTCATCAATAATATAATTCTCATTAACACTAAGGTTCTGATGCCTCAATGTACATTATTTCTCCATTGTTTTCAAAATTTTAATAAAGAGTTATGATAGGTAAATCTGATTGGTTCCGACTGTCATATGTAAATCAGTAAGTAGTAGCCCTCCAATGTTGCACTATGATAATGTTATTAACACGGCTTGGATGTTTGCATTATTTCTTCTATAAATCTCACTTGGTTTTGGCAAGGCTTGAACTCAGTGCATTGCACCGTCGTTAATTATGTTTTTATGATACATCCTATGAAGTAATTATTGACTACATAAGCAGTAGACATAATACAACCAGGGTGATAGATTTGTTGTGATATTGACCAGAGACACATTTATGAAGCTCTCATGAAGATATAAGTAAGATAAATTGACCCTTTATATATCTAAATTGCCATTATTTCAAATTAATTCAAATCATATCCATAGCACATTGGCTGAGAAACAAATACAATGCTGGTTTCACGTACTTAATTGTCAATACTACATTAGTGACAAGAAAAGGTTTGGTTTGGGTTGGTTTGGTATATGGTGTTGAAGGCCACTTTCAACAATATTTCAGTTATATCGTGCCGGTCAGTTTTATTGGTGGAGGAAACCGGTGTACCCGAAGAAAATCACCGACCCGTGGAGTCACTAACAAACTTTATCACATAATGTTGTACCTCGCCTGAACGAAGCTAGAACTCTCAACGTTCGTGGTGATCGGCACTGATTGCATAGGTAGTTATAAAACCAACTACCATATTCTCACGACAACAACGACCGCTTTTTTGGGGGGGTTGGATCTACATATACATGCAAATGGATAAAACAAAAATTCCATTTAATACCCCGTTGATATTACAGTATAAATGAAGTCTTCGATATACGTCATATTCACGAGAAATAAGCGGCTTGTAGCATGCAGATGAGCTTATCACTTAATTCTAATCAATAAACGCTACGTATGTGCTTTTTATTTCATAAATGGGTCTGAAAGAAAAATCATTAATCATGAGTAAACCTAGTATACAAACACTGCCATCATTATGTCAAACAATACAATAAAATAACAAAAATAACCCTTGTTGGTTAAACTTCCGCCACGAACAGTATCATTGTCTTCCTCGTAAAGTTATTTACCTTATAGCTGATCGAAATAGCGTGTTGTAGCGAACTAGACCACAATAAGCTGTTTAGCGGAACAATTGTGTATTATGGTTGCATTTGGTCATTTTGGCTCTATGTTATATTTATAGAACTAATATTGCCAACGCTTCTATGATTTCGTTAAGAAAAAATAATACAGTAGCATACAATAGGTCATATAGAAACTTTATTATATAAATTATGTTACAATGTATGATATCCGTTAACTAATTCAATGATTCATTAATTAATGTATTACACATGTACTCTCGTGTATGTATAGTGCAAGGAAAATTGAAATAACATATACAACTGTGTGGAAGTTACAAATTAAACACTGTTAATCTTAAAAGATTATAAAATCTCCTAATTAGTTAAAAGAGAACATGTTTTCTAGAGCTTCTGTTAAGTCTTCTCTACACAGAGAACTTATAGTGTCTCTCCAACATATCATATTATTCAAGTCAACAAATCGCGTATACAATCATTGCTGACTTTTGATGAGGTTGATAAAAAGACTTGTATCAGCACAGAACGATGATGTTCTTCATCGGCATCGTTTATATTAACTGATACAATCAAAGTACGTAATGTACTGATAGATGAGATTATATTCAGAATTGTTTTCCGTCATAATATACTTGCATGAACCTTTGGGTTGTCAAACATTCAAACATGTAAATAAGTCAGATTTGGCACATCAGATGTCATTTGTTGTTGAGATATAAATGTAGGTTTTGATAATTGGAAGATCTCTTGAGTTGTGATAAATTGTAGTGCAACTGGAGATAACCACAATCATGTACATCTACATATGTTCAACTATCTTTTTGAAATTGATCAAATTGTCTAGATGAAAGTGTCGGTAATGCAACTGCTACAAATATTGTTGGAATTGTCTCTCTTTGTGCTAACTTGAATCTATGTTGGAATAGTCCTTCAAAGTAAATATATTAAAAAATTACCCGTGGAAATTAGCCGAATGCAACAACCATCCCAAACTCTGTTTTAGAATTTTGGTCTCCCTTCATTTGTTTCTTCCATCATTTTTTAAGAAAGCTATAAAATTGTTAATTTCATTATAAAATCTTGTTTAAGTGTTTCTAGTGCAAGAACAAGGCAAAAATCATCTTACCAAATTTGCATCATTTGAAATACTTTATTTGCAAGCGGCTAGAATGTTTAGAATGTTAGGATATATTAATCAGATAAAATAACTCTTAAGATAAGAAATAAGACCAGAATTGTTCTTTTTATGTGATGCTAAAATATGAAACACTTACTTGATGCATAAATATCGTTTTTTAAATGCTGTCAAAATGCGTAGGTAGTTTTGTGATTTTCCCCATTTAGGAACTGGATTTCGTGGTATTTTTGTATGATCAATGGTGAGAGGTGATTGTTCTTTTTGTTAATATTTGTGGAATTTTTCATAATTGTCTATGGCTACATGAGATGTATGTTTGTAAGAAGCATTACTTGGGCTCTGTTCGATTAAGGTGCAGTCAGTGGTAATTGGGGGAGTTAAAGTTATCTGAATCCTTCAGAATAAGCTTGAGATTAAATCTTAACTAAAACCTTGATATGTATTAGTATTCATCGGTAAGGAAGAAAAGCATATCATGTTTTTTTTTTCTTCCAAATACCAATTCAAATACTAGAATACTTTGAAATCACTTTTATTCGTGAAATATCAATTTTCGTGAGAAGGCTGATCTACGAAATTTAGAATTCAATGATCAATGAAACTTGGGAAGCAGCTTTACATCTGTCTAAGGTATTGAAGCTTTCTCGAGCATTTGCTACCCAATGAAACTTATTATGTTGAAAATATATAAACAACACATTTAATTTTGAGTACAAACACGAAATTACGAATACACGAACTTTTTAACCAAAGTACGGAAATTGATACCCAGGAGGAAAAGTGCTATCACAGTATTATAATTAAAAATTTCCCCGGATACATTTACTTTCATTCCTCATAAGTAAATAGTGTTTGACACTAAATAACTACCAACATATCCACCTATATGCCCATTGTAATGCTATATTTTACCTAAATGATTTATTGTGCTGTTAATTCGTCACTAATATTGCTCTTTCAGTTTATACACATTTGGCATTCATTCACATATTAACAGAACTACTAATTAACATATATGATTAATTCTTATAAAGTACCAAATATTCTACTGCCACTTTTCAGAAACAGCCATGATTATTTTCTAAATAACAATTGCAAATAGGTAATTATCATATATTTCCTGAAACATGCTAAATTGTACATTTTATTACAAACGTATCGTCCTGCTGATTAATTTTGCATCCATATTGCCCGATAAAACCGACCACACAACTATTGACTGAAGTAGTCAACTGAACACTTCAGTTTTACTGCCTTCTCAATCAGGCAATATAAGTGATCATTTATGGTTGATCATGTCACGGCTCAAGTAGTTCCCCTTTTATTATAACTGACTATTAATTCAGTTACAGCAAGGACGATTTTAATTAATTAATTGGTTATTGTTAATCAATGCGCTGTCAAGGTTTTGCTTTCAATTTCCTATTTTTTGGTGTTAATTTGATTGTTTTTTTGTTTTCTATTGCAAGTTAACTATAATTGAAATTTACAATTACTATATAATTAATAAAACTAAGGTTGGCCCCCTTCAGGGTCAAGGCCGATCATAGCTATCTTACTTAGCTCCTTTGGTTTTCTTGCTCCGAAAGACTTTTAGAATTATTTATCTTTCCAATCTTTTGATTTTGCACTTACCTGATGAAGGTTATCGAAACTGGTGAATGTTGAATTTTAGAAAAAAAAATGGAAATAATATATTATTTGTTGCTTGCCAATAGGGAGTTCATCAGTAATAGGGTCTACAGTGAAACATGTGTACGCTGATCTTCCTTCTTGTTCCTATTAGAAAAGGGGTCTATTAGACAGATGTAAATAAAATGAAAAACAACACATACCACACAGTCGGAACAGTTCTAAAATATAATTAAGAAATCATAGAAAGAGGCAAAATCCATACCCCCTAACACATAAATACATGACCTCTGACCCCTAACACATAAATACATGACCTCCCATTTTCCTGGCTTGATACAGGTACCTCAATAAAAGTGCCCGGGGTAAGCTAGTTCTATAGACCCAACCTCTCGCCTTAATGGAATGGTGTGGCTATGCAAATGTTTTCCACGTGTCATTCAACGACTGAAAGCTCATAGAACGTTAGAGCTTCAACAGACTCTACAAATTTAATATTTATAGACGTTAGAAATGCCACAACTTCAAGCTTGATTGTTGTGAAGATGAGAGACGTGAGGACAGTAAAGACAGGTAGACATAATGGACATGACACCTGTCGGTGTATTGAATATGACAAACTTTACACAAATTCTTGACAGGATGAAAGTTGTGCACTCTCTGGATACCAACATATTTATAAGTGACAACTTAGTGTGGACTGTCTACATTGACCAGATAAGTCACATCCCATCATAGCCAAGAGGTCCCTTTTCCCAATGCCATGTCAAAGGGAAAGACCCAACACGGGGAGCCAATGCTATAAACGTCTTCGACAAAGAAGTGGGTAAGATGAGATTGAAATACCCAGTCAAAATGACAAAAAAGGGACAAGAAAGAAGACAGAATCTTCAACTTCAATTACTGAAAATGTGTAACGACCATCATTTGTATTACATTTCAGCTTAACTTAGATTGATTAGTTCAAAATGCTGAAGTTAATCTCATATATAATCACAATTGGTAAAATCAATCAATTTCTGATAAAAAATTAATTGCAAATTGTAATTTACTTTTACATCTTGTTTTGTATCAGGTCATAAGATAGTAGTTTCTGGTTGATTTATTATATGTTATTCAGCTATCAGACAGGGTATATAATGTCACATTATGGGTGCATTTTTTTCTAACACAAACGATACAAACGACTACGCACGTACGCGTTTAGAGCATTTTTTTTTCTAACATACGTTTGTAAAGTTTGCACAAACTTTGATAAACTATGCAATCGCTAAATGTGCGTCTACAGTTTGTCGTTTATCGTTTGTTGCATTTTGTTTCTAATCTCAACGCTGAATCAATTATAGACACGTGGAATTTTCCCGCCAAAACAAAGATGGAATCTAACAAAAGAAGAGATGAGTTTATTTACCAACAACATGTGTATACATATTATCAGGTCAAACAGGGTCAGTAAACTCTGATTAAACGATGTATTTGTTTCTACTTTTGCAGCGTTTAACAAACTACACACAACATTTAACAAACGACACACAACGCTTGCCAAACTTTGGTTAGAAAAAAATGCACCCTATATACCCTGTCTGATAGCTGAATAACAGATATATTACGGATTTAACCATTTTTTTAAATACAGAACCCAACTGTCGTATAAAAAAAGTCATCCATCCATGGCATGTATTTTTTTTTAATTGTTTTTTTTTCTGTTTTGTTTGTTTGTTTTTATTTTCCTTTTTGTTTTATTTTACCACTTACATAGTCCTAATTCACATGCAAAAATATTAAAAATACTAAATATTTTCCGTCCTTTTATTTTCATTTTTTTTTCTAAATGTCCCTTTCCGTACCTTTGACGTTCTTTCTACGATGACGTCAAAATATGCGTCACGTTATATTTCATGTATGAGATGTCTCATGAAGGAAACGGGCTTGCAATAATTAAATGTTAACAACGTCTAACAAATAGTTGGTGTTGTTCCGTTACTTCGAAAGTGTTCAAGGCGCAACGTTTAACACACCTTAGCTTGTTTATTGCACATGATGTTCAAGTTTGTTATGGTACAGCCGTGGAACATACAGACAATGGACAAAAGTATTCGCACGCTTCCAATATTTACCCTATATATTTCATATAAAACTAGTTTTTCAAAATATTATCTTGAAATCAATTCACGTCCGATTTTAATCATTATTTTATCAACGAAAGCAGAAAGATATGTAGTTTATAGTAGTAATTTTAGTTTAAACATATTTTATTGTCCAAAAACATGACAATAGGATCAGATACAAGTTTTTCAACTTAGAACATCTTCTCCTTTATATAAACAATATACAGATACAGTTGAACATAAATACATAAAAGCTCCAGTCTTACTTAATAATCAGAAGAAAAAACACCAAAAAAAAAAAAAAAACAACATGAAGTAGTAATTTTGAAATTACGTTTTGAAGCATGGTGTCCAAATCACCATGATTTAAACACAGACTTAAATAATTTGTCTACAAAAGCACTATCAAAGCATTGTATTTCGAAAGAAATTAATTCAGTTGTGTGTTTAGCTTGTATATTCTCAAAATGGTTAATCATAGAAAATTATTTTGAAATTATACAGTAAAACTATATAAAATTCTGTTTTTATATAAATAAAAATTATCGAAATCGGGTGTGAATTGACTTCAGGATAAGCTTCTGAAAAATTATTGTTTAATATGAAATATATAGGGGAAATACGACGATTCCGTGATAAGACGTTCTCCTGACTTGGAGGAAGAATTCGTACCACCGATCACGTGACTTCATAAAAAATCTAGGCATTTTTAGCAGTAGACACTGCAGGTAGAAATGGATCGAGGAAAACGATCTCAAAAGTCATCCAGCAAATATTGGTGCGTGGTTCCGGGGTGTACATCTGACAGCAGGAAGAAACCCAATCTGGAAAAATATGTAACATTTATCCCATTTCCGACAAAGTTGAAAGACCACAGGCCATTTTGAACTACAGATGCCTAGATTTTAGTCACGTGGTGATGGAAGTCACATGACGGTATCATCTGAATACCAGTATCCCGGAACCGACGTATTGGAAGCGTGCGAATACTTTTGTCCACTGTCTGTAGATCAGGATTAGGAGTTTGCTGAATCGATCCGGTGTTTTGAGACGGAATTAACTGTAGTAATAGTTTTGTTCATGCAGCCGTTTTGAGTGTAAAACAGCAATTAATTGGGTAAATATACATTTATTATTCAATATTATGCTATTGATTCAGTGAAGCGTGAATATTTTTGTCGGCCATATTGTTATTCTATTGTTTTTTGGAAGGCTGAAATATATACCCCGTCTGGTTTCCGAATATATGCTGACATTCATGGTTGAACAACCAATAAAATTTGTGTAACAAACTAAATCCGTAATATTTAACAAATAGTTCACGGCACTGAGGGCCATATGGCAGTTTATGGACCGGGATGTCACCCACAAAATAGTATATGGATCGAAGCGAAGCTGAGGTCCATATAGTATTTTGTGGGTGACAGACCGGTCCATAAACTGCCATATGGCCCGAAGTGCCGTGAGCTATTTGTTATATTATACTTCGCGTCCAGAAACAAGCCCAATTATCTCCCGAAATAAAGACTCGAAAACGTGGCAGTCCACTGCCGATCCATATAACGTTATATGGACCGGCTGCGCTAACAAAGACAAATAGGGAAAATAAAAACGTAAAGTATAATATATGTTAATATACACTTACAACAAAATATATAACCCTGTTCTGACTCATTTTGACCAGTATAACATCTTGGACTTTAGAAAACATTTGACTTGTACAATTTTGTATTAATATTGATATCGCTGCAGCTTATTCGGTGATTCGGCAAAGCCATAGTTTAAACATATTTTATTAATTAATTCAACATAACATTACAATATGCAACTATATACATTACATAATAGGAAGTAATTAATAGGATTGGGAAACAAGTTACATGAACTTATATTAATCCCTATCCTTAAGACATAGGTTATTAATTTTTCAAATTTACTACATGGTGTATTTTATATAAACAAAGGTCAATCCCCCTCAACAATAGGTATCCTTCATCTATTTTGAATATCCTTTGGTTTATTTGTCCCTAAAGGTTTCGAAATAATTTGACCTGTCAATGGGTGTACCTGATGAGGATTATTCCAGAAGCGCAAACTGCGCGCTAAATTAGGTATCTACGATTTTCATTTCAAAATAAATTGTGACTACAATTGATAGTCATTGCTTTATTCACCAATTTAGGGTCAGCTTCTGGTCAACAAGTTACATTAATTTTGAATTAAAAAATACAATTAATTTCCACAGCTGTATTTATTGCCTATACTATATATATTTTTTTCATTATAAAAATCAAAGCGATATTAAGCCTAATCTGAAAATAGGAATGAATTAAAAGGAGTATTTTCACAAATGTAGTCGATTTTGGCTATAATGTGTAGGCCCTTTGAATGTATTGCCTAAACACTTAAAATTGTTTGGCTTTCATATCTTTCTATTTTGATTGTTATTCCAGAAACGCGTCGTGTACACTAAATTTGATATCTACGTTTTTATTTGCGTAGAGTGGATTTTGAATTTTGTTTTTTAGTTTGTTTCATGGATCTATTTTATGGACAACGTGAAATCATATCATAGACGCCCGATGCAAGTATCTTTACACTTTATGTTATCTAAAGCCATACTGTTTTCCGTTTGAACATCTGGTGTTTTATCATTTTCTATCCAGAGTTGTCGTTCCTGCTACGCTACACAACATCTCTGTCAACTCGCATTTTACAAGATTTTTGTAAAATTTAGAAACAGTAAAAAAAATCTACTTAAAATTGTTTTAATTATTGTAAATATCAATAAAGATGAAAATAAATCACTCATTTCAAATCAATTCTCTCTTAAAAAT
>MJUT01000535.1:41752-59636 GCA_002080005.1 Gigantidas platifrons
GTAGAAGCCTAGACCTCCGCCTGTTACTGGGGTAGAAGCCTAGACCTCCGCCTGTTACTGGAGTAGAAGCCTAGACCTCGGCCTGTTACTGGAGTAGAAGCCTTGACCTCCGCCTGTTACTGGAGTAGAAGCCTAGACCTCCGCCTGTTACTGGAGTAGAAGCCCAACACTACAATTAGAATGAAAGTACTGAGTAGATACAATCTAGATTGTCATATCTCTATGGAAAGGTCTTTGAGAGTTCATCAGGTTTCAGTAGTGAAAACCAAAATGACCACAAAAAAGCAAATACTTATTTGTGACCATGTTTATAGGGATATAGACTCCGAAGGGCTTCTTGTCTTATTATTCATTTCTCATCTTGGCTAAAAAAAAAGAAAGTAATACCACTAGACTAGTCAAATTAGTGTATAACCTGCAACTAATACGGTTTTTTCGAATCATGTTAATTCCGACCACGTTTCGGCTTTTTCGTGTCTTGACGTCTGTAAAGCTCCGCAGACGACTTCCGGTGTTTACGCTATTACTGTGACAACGTCAGCATATCATAGTCGTAGATGCGGTAGAATATAAGTAATTGTAATATGGAGACGCCAAATGGCAATGAAACGGCTGAGTAAATATTGGTGTTCGGTACCTCACTGTCTGTCTGATATCAGAAATATATACATAAATGCATATCGTTTTCCTTTCATGATGCTGACAGCCGAAAATAAAGAAAGAAAATAATTTAAATTTTAAAGAAGTAATTGTCTCTGCATTGAAGTCTTTGATACAAATAAAAAATGATTTAATTGATATCTGTCTTTTACAGAAAATTTTAAAATGTTTTTAAGTTGAGGATCGAACGTTAAAACGGCACATATTGATTGGAGTTTTTGTTGTGTACATTGACACCGGAAGTCCAGTGTTGTACATTCCATCGAAATCACGTGATCTGGCGGACGAAAATACCAAAATTTTGATGGAATGGAAATGATTCGAAACAACCGTACTGCAACACAAGGTTTTTTGAGTGCAAATTAAAATATGGACTTGTATAAACAACACACTCAAAATATACAGACATATAATTTGCGGAAAATGGTATTTTTGGGTGAAATGTATGATTGTTTAGTGAAAATCACGTAAACCTGGAAATGAAGAAGAACTCGGTTATTGGTAGGCGAATTTTTATAATCTAAGCTTTAATGGGGCGCATATTAGAATATGGACTTGTATTAACAGCATACTAAAAATATAATTTGCGGAAAGGATATTTTGGGTTGAAATATGTGGGTTTTTTTAGTGAAAATCACGTAAAACTGAAAATGAAGAAGAACTCGGTTATTGGTGGGCGAATTTTTATAATCTAAGCTTAAATGTACAGTTCCTAAATATTTTAATTATTATCAAAACTAAAGTTATCCTCCCTCGAGGTGACATTACACGATTTTGGTTGTGCTGATTAGATCCTTGGGTTTTCTTCATCCTAAAGATTTTAGAATTATTTGATTTCCCAAATCTTCCGACTGTGAGCGTATCTTGATGCAGGTTATTCCAGAACGCATCATGAAAAGTCTTTCTTTGTTCTCTATCATGCGTCATCTTATTTAGGAGGTTGTCTTATCATTATGCACGTCATTTGTAGTGTTGTTTGCTGGGTTGAAAGATAACGTAAGTCACGTTAAGATACACGCTACATGACCGTGGTATACAAGCGGTCAATTTAATTAAGAGAAAACATCACCTGCCTCAAGTCACAGACAAACTGTCATTCTTGTAGCTTATATTAGAACCTAACCAATTTATATAAATTGTTTATTAGCAACAAACATTCCCTATCGATTAGCAAAACGACATGTGATGCTTAGGATTGATTCAAACTTAAAATAGAAATGTTTTCAAACAAGTGTTAAAGAATACCGAAAGTGCAATCTATGATGAACAATCCAGAAAAATTGGCAACAAGACGATGACAAACGAAACAAAAACACAACACAATATGTGTTGGATACCACTATGCGAAAACAAACACAAGACGAAGACAAACAAAACAAAAACACAACACAATATGTGTTGGATACCACTATGCGAAAACAAACACAAATAACGTAAATAAGACATGAGCCATCCTACAAATAATGACGAATGCCGATATATTGTTTCGGATTCGTCGTAACGTTAGAATCAACACTCCGACTGGTAAAGAACAAGAATATTTCTCTATCTGATAGGAGTTATGTGCCCTTAACTCCATTTGCAACACTATTTTATATGGCGACGGTCAGTTTTATTGATGAAGAAAACAGGACTGCCAAGGGAAAAAACACAACAACACTGAACACATTTTCACATTATGTTGTAGTCGAGTACACCTAGCAATTTGGGAGGAATCGAACTTACAATTACAGACTGCAGAGGTAGATGTAATGGAGAAACTACTTCATTTAAAAAATCAAGTGCAAAAAAATGTTGAAGCAAAAAATAAGTCAGTATTCATGAACACTGACAATTTAAGGAATATCTACATTTTCCAACTTTTTTGCTATTGCAAAGTAAAAAGCTTGTTTGTCTTGAGTGTGGCAGATCGTGGGTTTGACCCCCGGTAGGTTAAAAACAAAGACTATGCAATTAGTAGTTGATGCCTCTCCGCTAATCATGTAGCATTCAGGAGTAAAATCGAAGACTGTTTGGCTCAGAATCAAAATAATGTGTCCATGTGGAAGGACATGTCTACCAACTGACAGCTGTTTCAATGAGCTAGCATTATATTTTTTGATGGTGTCTAACGACACTTTCAACAATATTTCAGTTATATCGTGGTGGTCAGTTTTTTGGTGGAGGAAACCAGAAGACACGGAGAAAACCATCGACCTATCGCAAGTCACTAACAAACTTTATCACATAATGTTATACACCTCGCCCTGATCGAGATTCGAACTAACAACATGAGTGGTGATAGGCACTGATTGCATAGGTAGTTTTAAATCCAACTACCAAACGATCACGGCCACGACGGCCCCCGCTAGCATTACACAAATACTACTAAATAAAGCGTGTTTCTGTCTAGTACAATGTAATTGGTCTTGGCATGATATATCTGAAAATTAGTTCATTTGGTGTTAGACAACACTCACTAACTCACCAATTTTACGGCGGGGATCGAACTTAAAGCTTTAGTATATGTACTAAGTCATCTCTTGCTTGTTTATTATAAAATAAAAATAAATAAATACACTGTCGGAACAGCTCCAGTATCCAACAGAATAACAGTAGAAAGGGGTAAAATAGATACCCATAACACACACATGCCGGGTCACATTCTGAGCATGGTACAGGCACTTCAATAAGAAGTGGCGGGGTTAAACTAGTTAGACCTTCCCTGTTAGTGAAGTGAATAAACTACAAAACATACAATATATACAAATGTACATTGTATATATAATGTAGGAATGTGGTTTTATTTGCAATATTCTATTTCAGATACAGTGGAATTCTTCTTGCGAGGCCTCTACCTGTCATTACTAATATTACTCAACGTGACTCGTCTGTTAGTACTGAAGAACATCAATAAAGTTCAGAGCAATAACTCCAGAGTGAGGCCATCCAGAATTTATCATTATGTGCTACCTCTATGCGTTGTAATATTCTCGATTACTTATGGGCTTGTGTCGTACTCTGGAATGTCAAGGACGGTAGTATACATTACATTATTCTCGTTACATGCAATTGTAATTGGGTTACCATGGTTTTTCTTTATATTTTTGCATTCTGTAATGCTATTTTCTAGTCTTTCAGTTGCATACAAAAGACGTAAGAACAACATGGTTGCAGTCATTACACAGACATCTGACACAAGAGGAACCCGGAATGAAAGTACTGTTACTCGGATTGAAATACAAAAAGTAGCTAATTCACTTCTTCAGCAGGTCATCAATTCCCTGCTTTTCCAGACATTTTGCATTGCTATTCCACATAGCTATACTATTATAATGGATTTCATCTTCATGGGAGAGAGAGACAGAGACAACCATAATACGCTCTCATTATTCCTTCAATCACTGTTTCCGTTTTTAAATCCCATTGCATTGGGACTTTTCCTAAAGCAACGACGCAATATCTTGGCTAATCTACTAAACGTCTCTATAAATTGTACAACCACCAGTTCGGAAAACACTTATTTTAAGCCCAGGTCGGACTCCAAGGAATTCCGCAAGGAGTCGGTAAAAGTAGCAAACACTGATGTTTATCATAATTCGGACATTCCGGTTACTATAGCATATTGTCAACCATTACACAATGTTGCGGACAATTCAGGAGATGAAGACGAATCAAATCGAGTGCTCCGAACGAAATACATTGGCACGGACGTAGAAGTAGAAAGCGTGTCGGGATCCAGTCTTATGTCAAGCAAGTCGTGTTCTAATTTAAAGAGAACAACTCTTGAATGTCCTGCAACAACTATTACAGAATGCATAAGACCAAAAATAGACCAATCAATAAATAAAGAGAATATCAGTACTGATCATTCGAAAGCAGTCATTGTTGATGGATTATTCAGTGATAAAATAGGGAGAGACATCAGACGTCTTTCTGCAATAAGTGGCGTACTTTCAGCCAGATGTTTGTCTGAAACAGTATCAACTGGGACTGTGTCAATTGCTTCGACGATACAAGATACTATCTCCTACTTTTGAGAATCTTTGTTCTTCCTGAACAATTGTATGGTATGGACAGTGGTTATTCAAGCATTGGCTATATATAGGCATTCTTTATGTCTGGACAGTGGCTATATATAGATAGTTGTTTATAAATAGACATTGTATATTTCTGGACAACAACAATATCTAGACATTTCTGTTTGGACATTGTGTATGCCTGAATCGTGGTTATATTTGGATATTGTTCATGCCAGAGCTGTGGTTAAATTTGGACATTGTTCATGTCTGAACCGTGGTTATATTTGGACGTTTTGCATGCCTGAACCGTAGTTATATTTGGACATTGTATATGCCTGAACCGTGGTTATATTGGACATTGTTAATGCCTGAGCCGTGGTTATATTTGGACACTGGTAATTCCTGAACCTTGATTACGTTTGGACACTGCTAATGCTGAGCCATGGTTATATTTGAAAATTGTTCATACATAAACCGTGGTTATATTTGGACATTATTCATGCCTGAACTGTGGTTATATTTGGACATTATTCATGCCTGAACTGTGGTTATATTTGGACATTATTTATGCATTAACTGTGGTTATAGTTCGACATTGTTAATGCCTGAACCGTGGGTATATTTGGACATTGTTAATGCCTGAACGTGGGTATGACTAGACATTGTTTATGCCTGCACCTTGGTTATATTAGGACATTGATAATGCCTGAACCGTGGTTATTTTTGAACATTGTTAATGTCTGAACCGTGGTTATTACATTACATTGTTTCTGTTAATGCATGAGCCATGGTTATATTTTAAACTGTTAATATCAGAACCGCGTTTATATTTGGACATTTTTATGCCTGAACCGTGGTTATATTTGTACATTGTTAATGCCTGAATCGTAGTTATATTTGAAAACTGTTCATACTTGAACCGTGGTTATATTTGGACACTGTTAATGCATGAACCGTGATTACATTTGGACATTATGTATGACTGAACCGTGCCTATGTCTAGACATAATTTATGACTGAACGATGGTTATATATGTATATTGTAAATGTCTGAATCGTGGCTACATTTGGACATTGTGCATGCCTTAATCGCGGTTATATTTGGACATTGTTTTCGCATGTACCGTTTATATCTGGAGAGTGGTTATATCAAGACATTGTTTATTAATGAAAATTGTTTATATCAAGACAGTGTTTCTATATAGACAGTGGTCATATGAAGACATTGTTTCTGTATAGACAATGGTTATATCAAGACATTGTTCATGCATAGACAGTGGTGATATCAATACATTGTCTATGAATGGACAGTGGTTATATCTGGACATTGTTTAAGTATGGACAGTGGATATATCTGGACATTGTTTATGTATGAACAGTGGTTATATCAAGACATTGTTTATGCAAAGACAGTGATTATATCACGAAATAGTTTATGTATGGATAGTGGTTATATCAAGACATTATTTATGCAGACAATGGTTATATCAATACATTGGATATGTGTGCACAGTGGTTATATCAATACATTGTTTATGCATAGACAGTGGTTATATCAAGACATTGTTTATGCAGGGACAGTGGTTTTATCAAGACATTTTTTATGCATGGGCAGTGGTTATATCACGAAATGTTTTATATATTGATATTGGTTATATCAGACATTGTTTATGTATGGACAGTGTTTATATCTGGATATTGTTTGTGCATGGACAGTGGGTATATCAAGACATTGCTTATGTATGGACAATGGTTATATTAAGGCATTGTTTATGTATGGACAGTGTTTATATCTGGACATTGTTTGTGCATGGACAGTGGGTATATCAAGACATTGTTTATGCATGGACAGTGGATTTATCAAGACATATTGTCTATGTATGAAAAGTGTTTATATCTGGACATTGTTATTGTATGGACAGTGGTTATATCAAGACATTGTTTATGTATGAACAGTGGTGATATCAAGACATTGTTTATGCATGGACTGTGATTATATCAAGACATTATTTATGCATAGACAGTGGTTATATCAAGCCATTGTTTATGTATGGACAGTGGTTATATCAGACATTGTCTATGTATGCACACTAGTTATATCAGGATATTGTTTTTGTATGGACTGTGGTTATATCAACATAATGTTTATGTATTGACTGTGGTTATATCAAGACATTGTTCATGTATGGACAGTGGTTACATCTGGACATTGTTTAAGTATGGACATTGTTTAAGTATGGACAGTGGTTATATCTGGACATGTTTTATGCATGGACAGTGGTCATATCAAGACACTGCTTATGCATGGATAGTGGTTATATCAAGACATTATTAATGCATGGACAGTGATTATATCTGGACATTGTTTAAGTATGGACAGTGGATATAACATGACATTGTTTATGTATGGACAGTGGTTATATCAAGACATTTTTATGTATGGACAGTGGTTACATCTGGACATTGTTTAAGAATGGAGAGTGGTTATATCTGGACATTTTCATGTCTAATTAGTGGTCATATCAAGACATTGTTTATGCATGGACAGCGGTTATATCAAGACAATATTTATGAATGGACTGTGGTTATATCTGGATTTGTCTATGTATGGACAGTGGTTATATTCAGATTTTGTTTGTGCATGGACAGTGGTTATATCACAAAATTGTTTACGCATGGACATTGGTTATATCAGACATTGTTTATCTATGGACATTTGCTATGTCATGACATTGTTTATGTATGGACAGTGGTTATATCTGGACATTGTTTCTCAATGGACAGTGGTTATATCAAGACATTATTTATGTATGGACAGTGGTTATATCAAGATATTGTTTATGTATGGACAGCGGCTGTATCTGGACATTGTTTTTATATAGACAGTGGTTATATCAAGACGTTGTTCATGCATGGACAGTGGTTATATCAAGACATTGTTTATGTATGGACAGTGGTTATATCAAGACATTGTTCAAGTATGGACAGTGGTTATATCAGACATTGTCTATGTATGGACAGTTGTTCTATCAATATATTGTTTATGTATGGCTAGTGGTTATATCAAGACATTGTCTATGTATGGGAAGTGTTTATATCAGACATTGTTCATGCATAGACAGTTGTTATATCAAGACATTGTTTATGTATGGACAGTGGTTATACCAAGACATTGTTCATGCATAGACAGTGGTTATATCAAGACATTATTCATGTATGGACAGTGGTTATATCATACATTGTTTATGCATGGACAGTGGTTCTATCAAGATATTGTTTATGTATGGACAGTGGTTATATCAAGACATTGTCTATGTATGGGCAGTGGTTATATCAATACATTGTTTATGTATGGACAGTGGTTATATCAAGACATTGTTCATGTATTGACAGTGGTTATATCATACCTTGTTTATGTATGGACAGTGGTTCTATCAAGATATTGCTTATGTATGGACAGTGGTTATATCTGGATATTGTTTATGTATGGATAGTGGTTATAATTTTATGTATGGTCAGTGGTTATATCAAGACAGTGTTTATGAATGGACAGTGGTTATATGATGACATTGTTTATGCATGGACAGTGGTTATATCTGGACATGTTTTATGTATGGACAATGGTTATATCAAGACAAAGGTTCGATAAAGCATGAACCGTTGTGATATTTGGATATTGTTAATGCCAGAACCGTGGGTATATTTTGATATTGTTAATGCCTGATCTGTGGATATATTTGAACACTGTTAATGCCTTAATCGTGGTTATATTTGGATACTGTTAATGCATGAACCGTGGTTATATTTTGACATTGTACATGCCTGAACCATGGCTATATTTGGGCATTGTTTTTGCCTAATCCGAGATTATATTTGAATGGTGTTAATGCATGAACCGTGGTTATGTATGGACACTGTGAATGCCTGAACCGTGATTATATTTGGAAATTACTAATACCTGAAGCGTGGATTTATTTGGACATTGTTAATGCCTTAGCCGTGGTCATTACTAGACATAATTTACCTCTGAATCGTGGTTATATTCGGACACTGCTCATGCATGAACCGTGGTTTTATTTGGACATAGCTAATGCCTGAACCGTGGTTATATTTGGAAATTGCTAATGTCTGAACCGTGGGTTTATTTTGACATTGTTAATGCCTGAATCGTGGTTATTACTAGACATAATTTACATCTGAACCGTGGTTATTACTAAACATAATTTACATCTGAGCCGTGGTTATATTTGGACACTGTTAATGCATGAACCGTGTTATATTTGGGCATTCTTCATGCGTGAACCGTGGTTATATTTGGACATTGTTAATGCCTGAACCGTTGTTTGATCTGGAAATTGCTAATGCCTGAACCGTGGTTATATTTGAAAATTGTTAATGCTCGAACCGTGGTTATAACTAGACATAGTTTATACCTGAACCATGGTTATATCTGGACTCTGATAATGCATGGACTGTGGTTATATTTGGACATTGTTAATGTATGAACCGTGGTTATAATTAGACATTATTTATGCTTGAACCGTGGTTATGTATGGACACTGTTAAAGCCTGAATCGTGGTTATATTTGGATATTGTGGACGCATGAACCTTGGTTATATTTGGACACGATTAATGCATGAACCGTAGTTATATTTGAACACTGTTAATGCGTGAACCGTGGTTATATTTGAACAGTGTTAATCTTGAATCATGCTAATATTTGGACATTGTTAATGCCTGTACCGTGGTTATATCGAGAGATAGTTTATGACTGAACGATGGTTTTATTTAGACATAGTTTATGACTGAACGACGGTTATATCTAGACATATTGTATGCCTGAACGATGGTTACATATGGATATTGTTAATGCCTGAATCGTTGTTACATTTGGACATTGTGTATGCCTTAATCGTTGTTATATTTGGACATTATTTTTGCATGTACCGTGGTTATATCTTGACAGTGGTTATATCAAGAAATTGTTTATGTATGTACAGTGGTTATATCTGGTCAGTGGTTATACTTAGACATTGTGTATGGCTGGACATATATGGTTAGTTATATTTTGATATTGTTTTTGTTTGAATAGTGGTTTTATTTAAGAAATAAATCATGGAAGCCAGAATGTGTTTGGAGTTTTAACATGGATTGGCGGATATTAGTATTTTATCCCGAGCCAGAAGCGGGGGATAAAATTTACTAATATCCGCCAATCCATGTTAAAGCTCAAAACACATTCTGGCTTCCATGATTTATTTCTATTCTGAAATGTCTAAGAGTAGAAATACGGTAGTATACTTTGATTGGAAGACGATAATTTATACATACGCTTGCGGAATATGTCGCACACAATTTATTTAACTCGAATAATACTGCGCCCTCTATCGGCATTATTCGTGTCACAATTTATGCTGCCAATGGAAACGTCAGTCACATTCATCGGCGCATGTGCTAATGAGATAATACGAAGAAATAATTCTGGTTTATTTTAACAAAGGGAAAGAGTGAGGTCATGTTAGAATTGAACATTGTTTTTGTTTGAACCGTTGTTATGTCTGGACATTTTTCTTTGTTTAAACCGTGGTTAAATGTGAGCATTGATTGCTTATGTTTGAACTGTTTTTATATCTGAATACTGCTCATGCTGGAACTGTGGTTAAATGTAGGCATTAATCATTCCTGAATCGTGGTTATATCTGGACATTGTTTATACGTGAACCATTGTTATATTTGGATAATAACTGATGTCTGAACAATAATTATATTCGGACATTGCTTATGCCTGAATAGTGGTTATATTTCGAAATTGTTTATGCCTGAACCGTGGTTATATTTGGACATTGTTAACGCCTTAACCGTGGTTATATTTGGACATTGTTCATGCCTAAGTCATGGTTATATCTGGGCATTGTTTATTCCTGAATCGTGGTTATATTTGGACATTGTTTATGCCTGAACCGTGGTAATATCTGGACATTGTTTATGCCTAAATCGTGGTTATATATGGGCATTGTTTATGCCTGAAGCGTGGTTATATATGGACATTGTTTATGCCTGAAGCGTGGTTATATATGGACATTGTTTATGACTCAAAAGTTGATATATCTGGACATTGTTTATGCATGAATCAGGGTTTTATCTGGACATTGTTTATGCCTGAATCGTGGTTATATTTGGACATTGTTCATGCCTGAACAATGGTTATATTTATACATTGTGTATGCCTGAATCATGGTTATATCTGGCCATTGTTTATGCCTAAATCATGGTTATATCTGGGCATTATTTATGCCTGAACCATGGTTATTTTTTTTAGGAATAGCTGGTGTCTGAATCGTTGTTATATCTTGACATTGTTTATGCCTGAATCGTGGTTATATCTGGTCATTGTTTATGCCTGAACCGTGGTTATTTTTGGACATAGCTGGTGTCTGAATCGTTGTTATATCGGGACATTGTTTACGTCTGAATTGTGGTTATATTTGGACAGTGATCATGCCTGCACCGTAGTTATATTTGGACATTTTTCATGCCTAAATCATGGTTATATCTGGTGATTTTTTTTTTATTCCTGAACCGTGGTAATATTTAGACATTGTTTATGCTTGAATCGTGGTTATATTTGGACATTGTTTTTGCCTTACTCGTGGTTAAATATGGGCGTTGCTTATGTCTGAACCGTGGGTAAATCTGGACGTTGTTTATGCATGATCCGTTGTTATATTTGGACATTTTGTATGCCTGAATCGTTGTTATATTTGGACATTGTTTATGCCTGAATCGTGGTTATCTTTGGACATTGTTTATGCTTGAATCGTGGTTATATTTGGACATTGTTTATGCCTGAATCGTGGTTATATATGGGCAATGTTTATGTCTGAATCGTGGATATATCTGGACATTGTTCATGCCTGAACCGTCGTTATATTTGGACATTGCTTATGCCTGAATCATGGTTATATCTGGACATTTTTTATATCTGAACCGTATGTATATCTGGACATTGTTTATGCCTGAATCATGGTTATATCTGGACATTGTTTATGCCTGAACCGTTGTTATATCTGGACATTGTTTATGTCTGAACCGTGGGTATATCTGGACATTGTTTATGCCTGAACCGTGGTTATATTTGGACATTGTTCATGCCTGAAATGTGGTTATATCTGGACATTGTTTATGCCTGAATCATGGTTATATCTGGACATTGATTATGTCTGAATCGTGTTTATATTTGGACAGTGTTTATGCCTGCACCGTGGTTATTTTTGGACATTGTTTATGCTTGAATCTTTGTTATATCTGGGCATTGTTTATGCCTGAACCGTAGTTATTTTTGAACATAGCTGGTGTCTGAATCGTGGTTATATCTTTACATTGTTTATGAATGAATCGTTGTTATATCTGGACACTTTTAACGCCTGAACTGTGGTTATATTTGGACATTGATGATGCCTGCACCGTAGTTACATTTGGACATTGTTTATTCCTAAATCATGGTTATATCTGGATATTGCTTATGCCTGAACCTTGATTATATTTGGACATTCTTTATGCCTGAACCGTGGTTATATCTGAACATTCTTTATGCCTGAATCGTTGTTATATTTGGACATTGTTTATGCCTGAACTATGGTTATATCTGGACATTGATTATGTCTGATCCGTGGTATATTTGGACATTGTTTATGTCTGAACCGTGGTTATATTTGAACATTCTTTATGCCTGAATCGTTGTTATATTCGGACATTGTTTATGCCTGAACTATGGTTATATCTGGACATTGATTATGTCTGATCCGTGGTATATTTGGACATTGTTTATGTCTGCACTGTGGTTATATCTGGACTTTGAATATGTCTGATCCGTGGTATATTTGGACTTTGTTTATGTCTGAACTGTGGTTATATTTGTTTGGGCATTAATGCCTGCACCGTGGTTAATTCTGAACATTTTGTTTTATACATGAATAGTATTTATATGTGGGGATTGTTTATGCATTAATCGTGGTTATATCTGGACATTTTTTATACCTGTACCGTAGTTATATTTTGACTTGTTTAATGTAGATGACGATCGTACATACAACTCTTATGTTTAGATGTTTAGGCTGTTAAAATCTTTGGATAGTTGTTATTTTCTACTGGTGTTTATGCTTTGCAGGAGATGCTAACGTTTGTAGGTCTGTCCTTACCTTCAGATATTGCAATAGGTTATGTTGTCTGAGCGTTTGCAATGTTATTATGTTATGACCAGAGATGGTTCCTTCATCACTTGGGAAACGTATATTCGTTCATTACTGTGTAAGGGCCAGAGGGTACCAGTTACTTGTTATTTTCATTCTTGTTATGAAATGTACAAATTACTGAAAAATGTTTCTCCTAAAATCCATCATATTTGTTTTAATATTCAATGTCGTCTTAACCACATCTGTGTCGTAATGGTTAGCGTGCTCGCCTCGAGATCGTGGGTTCTAGCCGCGGCCGGGTCAAACCAAAGATCTTAAACTTGAATTTACTGCTTCTCAAATAAGCACGCAGCATGAAGGAGAAAGAGCAGACTGGTTGGCTCGGAATTAGAATAATGTGTCCGAGTGAAGCGACATGTCTACCCGCGGAGTGTTGCTTCAGTGAGCTAGCACAATAAAAATTCAACTCAGTGTGTTGGTCTAGAAAAAAGCTGCCCTTATCATCATTTCATTGAAAATTAGCTTGTTATCGCCATGATATAGCTGAAAAATTACTGAGTTGGCGTTAAACAACACTCAATGTCGTCGACATCATCATTTGGAAATAGAATAGAATAGAAAAAAACAAAATCCTGGCTATAGGATGTAAAATATACCAATGTCACAGTCATGTGGAGCAGGAACTGTCCATCCTTCCGAGGCACCTGAGTTCACCCCATGTTTTAGTGAGGTTCGTGTTACTCGATCTTTTGTTTTATATGTAATGCTTTGTAGATCGTTGTTTGTTTTTTGTCTTCTTTCTTCTGTCCATTGAATTGTCTGTTTTTCTTTGTTTTACGGTTTCTGCTTAAGTTTTTCGTAATGCCTTCTTAGTTGTGATTTTGAACCCCGTTTATGTCGAGGCGTACTCGAGACAACACTATGTAATACAGTTTATCACTGATTTGCGACAGGTCGATGGTTTTCTCCGGGTCCTCCGGTTCCCTCCACCAATAAAACTGACCGCCACGATATAACTGAAATATTGTTGAAAGTGGCGTTAAGCACACCACCACTAATGGATTACTTAGTCATTAAATGAAAAAGAATACAACACCGTCTAAGCTGATCCAAAACCTTATTGAAATATGGTATGAACTGAGACAACATCGATAACCATCACACATATAATATACATGACCGCACACTTTCGTGGCTGGGTTCAGACACATCAATAAAAGGTGGTTCCAGAGTTAAACTAGTGCTATGGGCCAAACTTCCTCTTTTAGTGAATTGATGCAGTCTTTTAAGATTTAATCTTCAGACTATTACATGTCGTTTCGTCTTCCGAATCGATATGATGACGTTTTAAATATCGTGTTGCAATCTAGACCTCCATCCATATTCACTATCCTAGTACTTTTTACTTACGTGATATATAAATTTGTTATAATCATGGGTATAGCTAAAATATACTTGTCAGTTGGCGTTCTAAAGCTGTGAGTTCGATACAACATTATGTAATAAAGTTTGTCACTGATTTGCGACAGGTCTGTGGTTTTCTCCGGGTACTCCGGTCCGTCCACCAATAAAACTGACCTCCATGATATAGCTGAAATATTGTTGAAAGTCGTATCGTATTAAATACCATATGTGACATGCTTTAGCACAACCTTCTAGACAGATATCTAATGTGTTTACCACAAGCTTCTCCATAGAAACGTGTCAGAATTGTAGGGGTGAAACGATACTCCGAGGTACCGCAAATCGACGGTATTTTTCTAAATTTCGGTGTACGGTGCAACTTGCCGTGTTTCCGATTTGATACGAGCTCGGGACCGATCGTCATTATTTTTTGTTTTTTCTTTTGGAAATCTTCGCCGCGGAGGTAGAAATAAAATAATTATGGCCGAACAAGATGCTGGCGCCAATTCCACTGATCAAATTAAGATAAAGGACCCACCGGCAAGCTTTCGATTCACGTTTGGAAATATTTTGGCTTCAAAATAGCGATCGAGAATATTCATCACAAAATATAATAATGTATCGTATCGTATCGGAAGTAATAGTATCGTTGAGATATTAAACGATACGTATCGTATCGTGAGGTAACTGTATCGTTTCACCCCTACAGAATTAACAGCATTCTTGATAAACACCTGTGACTTTTATCAAATCCAGACAGAATTATCACAACATTCACGACATATTTCTGATAGTTTGACCACAACCACCTCCACAAACCCTGAGAGTCTTAACACAGACTTTTCGACAAACCGTGAGAGTTTTACTACAAATGTCTCTACACGTCAGAGTTTTAGTACATCTTCATTGACAGACACATGCGAAATTTAGAACATCCTCGTTGATAGACATGTGAGATTTTTAACACATCCTCGTTGACAGACACTTGAGAGTTTTAGCACATCCTCATTGATGAGTGCAAAAATGGCGGTCGGAGCTAGTGCACTAAATTTTGCTCTCATCCTATCTGGAATTTTATTAAGATTAACACCTGAGAGAGCCCCAAGAACTGTTTTGAGATATGAAAGACCTGAAAACCTAGGCTTCTATGCATGTTTGGTGACCACTAATGTAGACAGTTTCAACTGTGTCATTGAAAAACTTTTTTCGTCAGCTCCACTGAAGGTGAACTCGATTCAAAATGGCCGACCAATAACAACAACAATACAAACATCAATCATTGATATGAAGAATACCACGAAATATTGCTTAATTTTATATATAATGATGAGCGGGGACGTCCTTTATAACCCTGGACACATACGGTACCCCTGTACAAAATGTAAACAACCTGTAAAGAGTAACCAGAAAGCATTACAGTGTGACTTTTGCGATCACTGGACGCACTTGAGATGTACAACCATAACGGTAAAGGAATACTATATTTTGGCCAAATGTGACGATCAAAACTTCTGTCATCTTTGTTATGATCGCTTGCCAGCCTTTTCTGATTCGTTTTTTTTTTAATACATCAGTCGGAAATAACAATACTGATTTTGATGAGACCCTGGAAAATACATCGAACACACCAAATTCAATTTCCGGTGTAAACAAAAACGAAGAAATAAACTCTGTTTTTGAAAGACTACGGGTATCTAGAAGGTTACATCCTACAAATGTCTTAGCAGCCCACCTAAACATCAATAGCTATCGTTATAAGTTCGATGAAATCAAAGAACTTCTGTCTGATAAAATTGTAGACATTTTCTTTGTCGCGGAATCGAAGCTGGACGCTACTTTTAATGACAATCTATTCATGGCGGAGGGCTACAAATTATTGAGACGCGATAGATACTCAAAGGGTGGCGGAATACTTGCTTACATAAATACTGATTTCCCAGTAAGTAGGAAAACAAACTTAGAGTCTTAAACACTGGAAAACATCAGCGTGGAAGTTCATATAAACAAGAACAAGTGGCTTGTTATGGGCATTTATAAGCCCCCATCAATGTCTGATAATGATTTTTCCACACTTTTTATTAAGAACATAGATCAATGTATTATAAATCATGATAATATTATAGTAATGGGTGACATAAATTTTGATATGTTAAACGATAAAAAATGTCAAACTTTAAAAGATTTATGTGATGTCCTTGATTTTTCACAATTAGTTTTAAAACCAACATGTTTTATGAAAAATTGTATCCCATCATTGGTGGATGTGGTTTTAACAACTCAGAAAAATAAATGTTTTAATATACAAAATTTTCCTACAGGTATTAGTGACTGTCATAACATAATCGCAGTCACAATAAAAGGGGACGTCCCAGTCCAGAACAGAAAAATAATAACTTACAGAAGTTATAAAAAATTTGATACTGGTAGCTTTAATTGCGATCTTGAGAACATTTCATTCCCAGATATTGAGAATTTATCAACATCTAGTGAAGTACACAATGTATATAATGAATATCAAAATGCTCCAGTGAAAAATAGACAACCCCGTAAAAATCCACTTCCGTGTATGAACAGTGAATTAAGAGGAGCCATATACAGAAAACATATGTTTTATTCCAAATATACAAAAAATCGCAACACAAAAACATGGGAAAAATTTAGAAAGCAGCGAAATTTGGTAACAAAATTAAAAAAGAATTCTATGAAAACTTATTTTCTTGAACGCTGTACGGGTGGAGCTAAAAATGTCAACTTCTGGAAAACTGTTAAACCATTTTTCTCTAAAAAATGTAACTCTGGGGATCAGAAAATAATTCTGTGTGAAGACAATAAAATTTTAAATGATACATGTGAAGTTTTTGAAAAGTTTAATACTTTCTTCTCTACAGTTGCTGATAAAATTGGGGAAAACATTGTATATGACCCTGCTACTCACCCTAGTATAGTGGAAATTAAAAATCATGTGGATGTGGAGAAAAATTTTGAATTCCAGCATATAACATCTGATAAAATTGAAAAAATTATAGATAAAATAAATATAAAAAAAGCCTCTGGGTTTGATAACATTCCAGCCAAAGTTATCAAACAGTGTAAACCAATAGTATCTAACCAGTTAACATCATTGATAAACTTGTCTATTGACACTGGTGTATTTCCTGATTTTCTTAAAAAAGCTCAGGTAACACCATTACACAAGAAAAATGACCCATTAAGTAAAACAATTATAGACCTGTGAGTGTCCTTCCTGTTTTTTCTAAAATTTTTGAAAAGGTATTTGAAACACAATTATCTGATTTTTTCGACACAATATTTAACCCTTTTTGTGTGCATTCCGACGTGGACATGGTTGCCAGACCACATTGCTCAGACTTCTAGAAGATTGGCGTGAAGCCCTTGACAAAAAATATTATATAGCAGCAGTTCTGATGGACCTTTCAAAGGCTTTTGATTGCCTACCACATGCCATACTGCTAGACAAATTGTCAGCTTATGGAGTTTCAGATCATTCGGTCTCGTTACTAAAATCATACTTATCAAACAGAAAACAACAAATAAAGGTCAATAGTGTTCTGAGCAACTGGGCTGACATCCATAAAGGGGTTCCGTAAGGATCTATACTTGGACCC
>MJUT01000535.1:122837-141521 GCA_002080005.1 Gigantidas platifrons
TTCTTGGTGTATGATTTCCTATGTTTTTTTTTTATTTGTGAATTAATTTGTTATACTTGTTACAGGCCTTTTTTATCATTTTTCTTTTCAGTATACTTTCTGAGATTGAATATTTTTTTCTGAAATGTTGTACTAGCCAATATCATAATAACAATTATTTTTATCCACATGTCCATGTAATAAGATAAGAAAACTTACTACACTTAAAAAAGTATAATATTTATTATTCGCATACCACCACCCCCCTTTTTCCAACCAAAAAAAAAAACCCAACAAAAAACCAACAAAAACTACCACACACATAAAATCAAAATCACTTGTTGAGGTCTTGTGTTCCAAAAACATACAGAGGTAGAATTTAAACCTGGTTTGACATCAGTCAGGTGTACAACACGTACTTCATTAGCATGGATCGGCCGGAGTTCCCACTGAACCTGAATAAAATTTGAACTACATCCACGATTTTTTTTTAATGAGACCAGAATATAACTCAACTTTGTTGACGATGTTTAAATACGATAATTAGGTAATCCCAAGTCCACATTTGTTCAGCAAGTTCGGAATAGGGAATACATTACCGTACCTACAAAGGTCTCAAAATGCTAAAAATGACCGAAAATGAACCAAGACTTAAAACGCAAATTTATAAATGTAGCAAGCAAATGACGGGTTTGTTTAATTAACAGACCTTCCTTTATGTTTATTCTTTCGATTTAAATATATTTCAACTTTCGTCGGTTTTGAGGACGCATTTGTGTCAGTCAACTGCAGACCAGGGTATAGTCCGAGATTCCTCTGTCGTTCGACGACTATTTACATCTTGCTGCTGTCGAACGTCAGAGCGCTCTCCATAATGAAAACAGCGGATTTTCCTGTCCATCTCAGCCGTGGCACATTTCCACGTTTTGTTGCTATCAGATTTTATTTTAAATCCAAAACCCTAATATATATCGCTTCACCAATCATTTTTCTATTCATTCATAACCATCTTACCCTCAGAAATTGGTGTTACACTCCATTACAGCACGATTTCCCTAGACCTATATAATTTCGTCATTTTGAACACTGACATTTTGGAATATTTATCACGTGACTTCGAGAGAACTACGATTACCGCAATGTATCATGGGAGATGATTTGCATATAATCTGACCTTGTCCAAAAAATAGGGGGAAACGTAACACATGCTCTTTCCGAAACCCGCGGATAACACTGCCAAATGAATCTTTTCTATCCAACATATTTTGTATTATTTCTTTCTGCTCTGATTTGAGCTGTAGATGGAACTGTTTGTCCTGCAGAATACACTTTATATCGTCTTGTATGTTTGTTTACATATGCTAATTTGGCGCGCTGCATTTAGTAGCTCCCATCATGCAATGCGTTGCTATCATCTTTCAGTTAGTATCGCGAGATCACGTTAACAAAATGGCAGTGAAATGACCAAATCGGGTGTAAGAAAAAAAACGTGCTGTAATGGAGTGTAACACCACTCTCTGAGGGTAAGATGGTTATGAATGAATAGAAAAATGATTGGTGAAGCGATATATATTAGGGTTTTGGATAGAAAATAAAATCTGATAGCCACAAAACGTGGAAATGTGCTACAAATGAGATGTGGAAAAAAATCCGCTGTTTTGCTTATGGCAAGCGCTCTGACGTTCAAACGACAACAGCAGATGTAAATAGTCGTCGAACGGCAGAGGAATCTCGGACTAACCAGGGTATTACTCGCCATATTTTTATTGACATCTGGCGTCGTTTGATATTTCTGATATTTCGAGCAGTTAGGCGTTTTGTACATCTTTTATTGGTTAAGTTACACCAAACACATGATCATTAACAAAGTTACGATGCATATTATGATCAAATTAATTCAGATGTTGCTTATTTTTGTATTTGAAATACGGCCTCGCGATCGTTTACAAAATGACAGTGACGCCATGACGATTTTTATAATTATCTCCCTTTCCCCGCGTGACTACAGATCGGAACTCTTCAATGTCGGCGGCTTTCCCACTGATACATACTCACATTCATTTTCTAATATCTGGACATGGTTCACTAAATTCTCTCTAAATCCTGATAGTATACCACCTGATCTCCTACGTGCTACGTTTTTTCGATGTTTAGATTTGAATACATAACCTGGTAAATCGATTGAATCGAACATATCGGTTTTTGTTTCTACAAAACAAACAAAATCATTTGATCTAATTAGATTTTCGAATTCAGGGTATTTAAGTTTAGATTTGAAACCACAACAATTCAGAAAGAGTAATTTTATATCGTGATTATTGACCGGATTTGAGTACAAAGGTACCGGTGAGTTTAACGATTCAGTCCTATAAGATATATTACCTTGACACGATGATACATGTTTAGACGAGTCTAATGTATTGTTACAATGATAATCTTTCGTTTTTATACAAGTTTCATAATAAAAATTTTAAATGATATCAAAATTTATATTTTCTATTTCAACTACATCAAGATAATCTGATAATATATAAATTTCTTTTGAATATTATTCTGAGTTACAAGTTACATTTTTATTTATATTGCTCTCGATACAGTTAACAACATTATAGCCACTGGTACATGTTATATTGGTGGCAGTGGGATTAGAAAATATTTTTGAGATTCTATCATTAGATATTTCAGATTCATTACTTAAATCATTAATATATATACATGTATCGATAGATAAAGAACTAGTATTATTTACTAACACAACTTCATTATTGACATTATTAAATGAAACATTAATTGATTCATCTACAACAGGATCATCATCAACAATCATATTAAAGTCTTGTATTTTATCAGACTTTGGGAAATGTTTATTCACAATATTTGTATGCATAAAACCATAATTTTTACATTCGTTTAAGTCTTTTACAACATAGTTCGGAGAATGATTGTGAGGGTGTTCTCCCTGACTGTCCTATTCATGGCCTACAAAACCACCTTGGTTTGGTGACGATCCCTGTCGAGGTCGCTTCATTGGTCTTGTTATGTGTGCGATATGTCCTTGTCCGCGTTGTAAGTGGGGAGGGGAGTTCCACACATTGTCAACATTAACGGGTCTGTCTTCGGGTGGTATGTATTGCTCTCCATCAATGAACAGCCGGTCGCGGACCAGCACCGCATGACGTCGTTGTTGTTTTGCCTCCATCATTATCGGATACAAGTTTTTTCTTCTGTTGTTAATTTCAGCGGGATATTGTTCACTGATGCCGAAAGAGGATCCTTTTAATTTATATGCGTTTTGTAGCACCATTTGTAGGTCATTATGGTATATAAAACGAGCTACAATAGGCCGTGCATTATTTGTTCCGCGTCGCCAAAATCGGTGGATGTTCCCGAATTCAATATAGTGATCAATCTCTAGTTCCTGTCTGATGAAACCTCTGAGTTTATTTTCACAATTTTCGAATTGAGATTGATATAGACCAGTGGAAACAAGATTGTTTTTCGTACTACGACACTGCAAGTCTAGCACCTTACTTTTAAGATCGTGAATGTCTGCTGTGAGAGTTTTAATCTGGCCCGACTCTGTTACTGGTTCTCATATGATCTGAAAAAAGTATCTCTCTTAAATCCAGTCTCGTTACCAATCTGAATAAAATTAGGTCTTAGTTGGACATTTTTGGACCTTACGCTAGGTAATCTTTCATTCATCTTTGACCGTCCAGTTAAATACATTGACCAAATTGGACAATATCTCTCGGTGTGTGTTCGATTTTTAATATCTCAAGATTTCGTAGGATTGTCATTGATTGGTCGGTTGAAAGTTCGATACAGACGTGACAGTACTATACCGCATATCGCTAGATGGTAGTGGCTAAAAAAATCAAGCAAAAGTTTAAAGGGATATTAAAGCTCATTTTGGTAATTTTTTGTATCTCATGAAAACTTGCAATTTGTTTATTTTGAACAAAAAAAAATTGTTGTTGACATTGTAAAAAGAATTGAGTGTCGCTTCTACTTCATCACTATTTAAGGATGTATTGCTTGAAATTTTTGGATTTTGTTTTATATGAATATATTTTATTTTCGATATATAGGTTACTGATGCTGTTTTGAAGAAGACCTTGATACATATCCTTACATGATTTCTTTTTTAATATCATTGAAAATTTAAATATCTTTGTGGTTGGTATATTTTATTACCATCTAATTATGGGCGTCAAAGTAAATAAAATACAAGAACCGAGTCTTAGAAATTCTGTCAATGAACTTAGAACTAGTTTTCCAAAGTTCAACATGAAACTACAAGGAAGAGGTACCAGATAAAGATTTAGTAAACACGGATGTTTGCATTTCACTAGTTCTAAAAAATACCGATCTTTTGAGTACTTGTAAATGTTAAAATGTATTATCATCTTAATTATTATTGATGTGAATAAGAAAACTGCTTTAAAAAATTAGTTTAAGGTGTGTTAAATTATGCGCATTTTCGTATGTAATATGGTTTAGGTTAAAAAGTACATAAAGATAGTTTCGTATTTTATAGGATTATATGGACGGTACAATACTTTAATTTGTCCACCATCCTTGTAAACATATTGTGACTGACAGATACGATTTTAAAAACAGCTTAACTGAAAAGACATCCTGTAATTGGAAAATACCAAATAGACGACCCCAGAAATGCAATTTTGTCTGTAATCATTTATGCATTAAATGTTTAATGTAAGTTTCTAACAACATGACAGTTTGGTTTTTACACAGATATATTACTAAGCTTGTTGTTTACTTTAGATGTGTTCAATCAAAAATCACATACTAAAGAATAAAGTTGTTAAAGATTTTATAGAGGTCAAATAGAAATAAATTATTAGGGATATATTGAGAATTTCAATCTGAAATAGTACAAACACACTACAAATAAGAGATGACAAGGAACAAATAGACATACAAATTGGTAATATTTTCATTATTAGCATTTTTGTGTCTGTCCCAATGCAGGAACTGGATTTCAAACGTCATATGTCATGGGGTTATTTTTATGTTCAATGAGAGGTGATGTAATGGTTTTGTTGATATTGGTGGAATTGATTACCATCAGTGTTTAGATTTTCTTTTCATAATATATCTTCTTTGATTTACAGTTCCTGACTACCCATGTGGTATCTTTCAACTTTGTTCATTGACAAGGACTCACTTAGAGAGGAATACATCCAATATTTCTAAGAACGACAAGCAAACGGCGAAACACTTGATGTTTGTGAAATCTCAACACAAACAAAACCCAAAAAGTTCATTGTTCGTTCAGTCAATCATTGTGCGATTTATTGACCCAAATTGTTTGCACACTTATGAACGTACAGTCATTTATCATAAAATTCTTGTCAATCAGCTGTTGTTATGTTTCTTGCTTTATATTAATTCCAGTTTAAAATTTCCATGTAATTACACGTTAGAGAAAACCGCAGGGAAAATGAAGAATGAACATTCCAGAGAAACTGACAACACAGGACACACAAGACACAAGACACAAGACACAAGACGAAGTCAAACAAAACAAAACACACAACACGATATGTGTTGGACACCACTATATGCAAACAAACACAAATAACATAAATAAGACATGAGCCCCTCAACAAACAATTGGAGGTAAAGACGAACCGAACATAGTTTTATGCGGAAATCGTAACTGACATCACAACACGAACTCAGAACGTAAATACACATAATAGGGAACACATACAAGATACAAGACGAAATCATAAAAAAACAAAATACACAACACAATATGTGCTGGACACCACTATATGCAAACAAACACAAATAACGTAAACAAGACATAAACCCTCCTGCAAACAATAGGAGGTAAAGTCCAATCGCTTTGTGCGGAAATCGCAACGAACAATTCAACACGAACTCATAACGTAAATACATATAATAGGAAAGCACAAGAACTGAACAGATGAACAACACTATAACCTTATATAAAATAGCTTGATATCTTCTTGCGTGGCGGTATGTTTTTTAATGGGATACGCATTATTTCATATCCATACGCTACATAATATGATTAAACCATTTTATGTTAAAAATTAAGTCGAAACATTTTTGTATCTATATAATAAATATCGTAGCATTTTTATGAGTTTCATTATCGTAAATATGTCACCAAATGACAAAATATTAATGGAAATATTTCGCTGCGGACATTTCTTCTAGTTATTGTGTAATGCGCTCATTCGTGACTTATTTTTATTTATAGCAAAACTCACCCATTTAGTAATATTATAATGAATTATCATTATTATAAACTATCTATGTTTACGTATATAGTTAAATATTTGTAATGTATCCTCGTTTGTCTTATTGGTGTATTCATTGATTAATTAGGGACCTACCATTTAATTTTTAGGGTTGCCATGTTTTTCCCCGGAGCCAGAAAATATTTTTTACACGAAACAAAAATCAGATTACTTTGTATTGTTTTTTTGGACATGAAAAATCTGTAATTCTTCCTCAAATTGTAACAGAAATGTTCCAATTAATTTATTTTTTGCCTCTATCAGGGCAATTATTTGTGCTTTATAAACTTTTGCAACAAAGACGTTGGCCCCTCCCCAGTTAAATGTTGTTCCCTTGTGGGTGGTCAACACCATTTTCAAAACTATGTCAGTTGTATTGGTAGATGAATTTTCATATGAACAGTTATAGTATTTTATCTTAATGGCAATGAGGCTAAAAGGACAAGAAACGATCTACAATATCGTATATGTATTACGGGTATCGACTTTTGTCTCCGTATCTACGATGTTTCTATTGAATTTTGAAATTGCGCCGACAGTGAGAGTGTGGTATCTATTGTTTTTCATGATTTATTGATTTTGATTGATATTTGTTGTTTAACGCCACTTTCTATAATATTTCAGCTTTATCACTTGCGGCAGCGAGTCGAGTGCATCTTTTTGTTATTTGCAGCCAAGCGCGAACCCACGCCGTATTGGTGATAGGCTTGTATGAGTTGTTAGGTAATCCAACTACCTAACTCATTGAGCCACCCGGGCCCTATTGTTTTTCCGTTTATATATTATTTCTTTTCTTGATTTTTATTTATCTATATTGTAGTGTCTGCAAAGCAATGATATATTCAAAGCGTTGGGAATATTGGATGGAGAGGACCTTCTGGAAAACAACTTTGGTCGATTGTCATCCATCTTGACTTACTACTTATTGAACGTCAACTCATTCTGTCACCAAAACGTCAGCATAAATCCAGATCTTCAGTTCTACAAGACTCAGTTACTACAATCGCTTGGTAACTCACAACAGAGCATCAGAGCCAACACTCTACAGACCGTCTTAGAGGACATTGACGATTTGTACGAATCTGACGATGAACACGATGACCATATCGATGACGATAATCACTCGGACGAAAACGATATGCAGAGCGATCATAACGACGATGATCACCATGCAACGATACCCGATCACCATGACAACGACGATAGTGATGAAACATCAACGACGATGACAACAGAATTGGACGATAGCCATGAACACGATCATAGCACTGATAATAGTGATGATCATGATAGCCATGATGATAGTGATGATCATGATGATCATGATGATCACGATGACGTACAGGTTATAAAAGATAAGGTAATATTTGTTTTCAGTGTTAAGTGTATTATCATTCCCACATTTTTGGGATCAACCATTTAACCATTAGGAGGGGATATGCTTTTTAACCGAGCCAGAAGTACCAATCAGCTTAATTTGGTCATATTATTTATTTTTTATGTCTATTTGGTCAAGATACTTTTTCCTATCAAATTGGAAGAGCTCCATAGCCTGCATACTGAATATTGTTAATTTGGATTCAAACATGCAGAGTAAAATTTTATTTCGGAGTCAATTCTACACACTAAATGCTATTTTCTGAAATCAAGACGCCATTTTTTTTTTGGAGTGAAGTCTGTACATTAAATATTGTTATTTCGGAGTCGATCCCCTACACCCTTCATACAAAACACAGTAAAACTTGTATTAAGAGGTCACATTTGGGACAAAAAAGTAGTCATTTAAGACGGGTGATTTTTTTTAAAAAGAGGTTTAATTCAAATGAAATTGTCCATAACAGCAAGAAAAAGGTGACCTTTAAATGCAGGTGACTGCTTGATAGAAGTGACCGCATAGGCAGGTTTGACAGAATAGTTGTTGAGGAATACACCATGCATAATAAATAATGTTTTCAAATATACAGCTTACACACTACATTATGTCATATATTGGAGTATGAAAAAGAATTATTTGAGTGTTTTGGCTTTTCATAAATTTTAGATGGTCCACGATTTTCTGAATATTAGTTCTGTATTCTTGATCAATATGTTTGCCAAATCTTTCCATCTTTTATCAAAATAATTTACATAATATTTCACAGGTAACATTTTATTTTATAATTAAACTCATGCCATAGTGAATTTTACATTCTTCTATCAACTAAAGTTATTTTAATGAGGTTTTTTTTTAAATAGTGTTTGAGTGCTGGTGTTATTTTTGATGAGATGGATATGGACCCGGATGCAGACATAATTGATATTGACAACGTAGATAAAGTATCTTCTTTATTAGTGTATCACTTCATTACAGGTACGTAATCACGTCCGTTTACAAAGTAAGTTAAAAGTGCGAGAGACTTATATAGGCTCATTTTAACAACAATAAATTTAACTGCAATTCTGGAATAATATACAGTCAAACGGGCCCATGCGGTCTCTCTAATTAAGCAGGGGTTTGGTTTATGGTGTTTAACGCCACTTTCAACAATATTTCAGCTATGTCGTGGAGTACCAGGAGAAAACCATCGACCTGCCGAAAGTCACTGACCATCCTCATCACACAATGTTGTATCGAGCATACGTCGCTTGAGCGGGGTTCGAACTCACAAAGTTAGTGATGATAGTCATAAATCCAACTACCATATGGTCATGGCCAACGACGTCCCCTCACATGGGCTTAAAGCCCCCCTTTTCTTGTCCTAGCATATATAATTTCATATAAATTGAACCTCTCGGAAGAGGACACCTGTCTTCTAAGACCACTTTTACTTTATCTTAAGGATAACATCTAAATACAGTTATCTAATGGTAAGCGTTTATTTTTTATGTTATAAAACGATTACCTATAATTAGGACTACTGCAAGCTAAGGTTGCACTTTTAGTGGCCACTTAGGGTGAAAAATGAAACACCTTTAATCATTCCAAATCTTAATTGTTTTTGAACACAAACATCATACCTACAAGATTCCAACTGATCAGGGATAGTTTCCATCATTTTGATTGAAAACATATATTTAAAGATAATGCTGTCAAAAAATCTGTACGTATGGGACAATCACGTATGATTATTAAATATTTTTTCCTCTAAAGACTTTATCAAATGTTTTATCATATTTTCAAATCAGAACTAGTTTGCTTTCAACACTATAGAACAACCAGGGCTTTCTGGTAAGATATCTTTTTATAATTTTCCCATTTTTCAAGCTGCCTCAAAATAATTGAAAAAATTGTTGATTTTTTCTCTTTAAAAATCACAAAAGCTAAACAAATCTTCATTTAACATAGTGATTATGAAATTTTACTATTCTTTTAACCAATGAAAAAAATTATTAAGATATATGATACATAAAATTCACAATAGACTATTTTTAAAATGTTTGATTTTCCATATTCTTGTCCCATACGTAAGATTTAATTGAACATGTTTAGTAAAATTAAATGAAACAATAACATTCTATATTACAATCTTCCAATTGTTTCAAAGAAATAAGGGGATGAAAATTGTAAACTAAACCTTTTACATAAATTTGATATAAAAACGATGAGAAAGAATCACCAAAGACGTCATTTTTTGCCTTATATATATTTTAACTCCTGTTTCTTGCAAAAAATAAACACATTTTTTACTGAATAAGCTGATTACATTATGAAGTCTACATTTTGTATAGTGTTCAGAATTAAAATTGTAGCTGTTGACTCATTTTTACAAGTATAAAATAATACTTTTTACAATTTTGTTCCATACGTAAGATTTTAGAGCCCATATACAGAAGTAAAATTCAATAATTCAAAAACATCGTATTTAAATTTTCCAAGTGTTTCAGAGTAGTCAGGTGGTAGAAATAGTATATTAGACCCTTTAAGTTAATTTTATATGAAACAATCAGCATTGGATCACCAGACAACTATTCTTTTTCCAAAAAATAAGCAAATACCAATGCCAATTCTTGTTTCTTGCAAAGAATTAACAAATTTTAGACTGACTAAGCTGATTTAACTAAGGAGTCAACACATTGTATAGTATTCATAATTAAAATTGTAGCATTTGACACATTCTTACAAGAAAAACTTGATATTTTTTGTCACATATAGGACTATATAGTGTAATCCCAACATCTTACATATGAGATAAAAGTTTGCAATATTTATTTTGTTGTGGATTTCACTTACATTTAATTTAGAAAGTAATGCAATGTATTCTTATTTATTAGTTTTCTACTTTTTTACAAATGTGACTGTTTATTTAGCTTATTCTTGACAAAATGGTAATATTTTGTTAAGTTTGGGAAGAAAGAGCAAACACTCTTACATCTCTATCAACAACTTTTTGGATGGATATAAGGAGTTAAACCTATGTTTATGTAGTCATTAGTGTATTAGAGATGTAATTATGCAAAGAATGCAAGTCAGTAAAGGAATTTAAGAGAACATTTTCTACCTTACGTATGGGACAAAAAAAAGTGTTACGTATGGGATGTTTCAGATTGACTTTGATGTCTTGTCTTGTCTACATTAATTGGTGATAGTCAAAACCAAAGTTATTTATACTTAGGTACCTTGATACCATTCAAGTAAAAAGTAATATCTTATATTTCAAGTATGTACTTTTCATGGAAATATGGCTTACGTATGGGACAGCATGGGTTTCGGAAAATGTCTTTTCAAACTTTGAAGACTTGAATTAAAAAAATGATCAGAATTCTCTCCATTCTTTTTTGTCATAATTCTTCCTCACACTCTCAACAAAAGATTAACTGTATATAATGTAGATAAATAAGAAGATGACTCCATATAATTCCTTGTTAATCTTGTGAATGACTATTTTGTTAAAAACGATTACATACCATCATATTTCGGTTAACATCTTCTCTGATAATGATATTATATTGAAGTGCTACATGTTATATACCAACAGAAACTAGAGAAAATTCTCTATAAACTGAAGCTGACTTTAACTTTGTTATTCCTGAGAGAAAAATGTATTACACCTTTAAAAATAGGGAAAATATGAAGTGGCCGCTTGTAACAAGCATTTTTTGGCAAATTTTGGGTATGTATGAGCCTGTATTTCCATAATCGTTCATAATAGACCATTGAAAGTTATCTATTGTATAGACCTCATAATGAACCAAGTTTAAACATATCATTCATTTATTTTATATTGCAACATATCATTTGCTGATCAATTACACAATATCCTTTAAAAAGTGCAACCTTAGCTTGCAGTAGTCCATTAGCATTTCTATCTAGGTATAAACCAGTTTTATAACAGTTTTATAGGCTTATTATGTTGCATTTAAGATTTTGTACAAGCGTTGTTGCACAAATATAATGTATCAAAATGAAATAAAAATTATATCCGGTTCGTCTTCATGTCTTATGTAGGTTAATTGTATTTGTTTGGGTATAGCGAGTGGGGTTCAACACGTACTGTGTCATGATTTTGTTTTCTTCGTCTTGTTGCCAGTTTCTCTAGATTGTTCATTTATGATTGCCCCTTCGGTATTCTCTAGCGTTTATCATATATCATTTTGTGCAAGGGGATTTGGTCCGGGATTGAAGTAGTGCTTTTGTCCTGGTCCCATCTTGTTGAACAATTTGAAAATAGTATTACAAGACCATAAGATTATTTGATGCTATCGTTTTCTTTATTGATAAAATAGATATCTAATTTAGTGCGCACGACACGTTTCTGACGAAACCATCATCAAACTAAAAAAATTGGAAAGTCAAATAAAGTATGAAAAAAAGTCGTACAATGCATATAAAGAACATATTTTTGACTTGCTCTCAATAAACAAAATCATAGCCCATATGGAACAACAAACCATGGGTGATACAAGATGATTCGGAAGAGCCCATAAGCTAGGAAAAATAAACTTTACTTAGCAATGCCACCAATATCAATAAAAACGGATAGATACAATTGTATCTTTCGCTACAAGAGTTTTTTTTATGAATATATATTTCATTACATATGAAGATCTTATTAAAATGAAACTAATTCTTTAATATTTTGACATTTTGTTTACAGGAGCTAAAATACAAAACAATTGCCGACTTTACCCTAGAAAATCATACTTTGGAAATAGCTTGCTGACATACATGAACGCTGTGAATGACTCTATCTCAACAGAAGAATTTACAAAATTAATGATGGTTCTTAAAATAGCAAAGGAAGTTGATGATGACGGTCATCTGCACCGACGAAGACGAGACTTGACAAATCTGATTGGTCAGACTACAGTTCACAGAAGGTCAAAGAGAGCAGCCACTACAAGCAGCACAAATACGTTATCCCAGGTATGATAAGTAATATTCACCAGATCATCTATCACTCAACAATTAAGTACAATCCATCAATGGTTATCCCCCCTGTGATGAACACATGAATACAATACATTACCCTCGCCTTTTTATATACACCCTAATGATGAACAGTTACACAGCAGATGGTATTTTCTTCCTTCTAGAAAAAACTAATAAATACAACACGTCAATTATTACCCCTCCTCGTCATCAACATTTAACATTTAAATACAACACATCAATTATTACCCCTCCTCGTCATCAACATTTAACATTTAAATACAGCTGGTGTTTGTAACATATCTCTGTTTTTCAGAATATAAAAATTACTATTTTAATCGATAAATGCCAAGCTAAAGGTTAGTGTTTGCTAAGTAAGCCACGAAGCATTACAGTTCAGATATTACCATAGAAACCTCCCAGTAATGTAAAACTCAAATGATCAATCACCTTTTGGTTGCTTAATTCTGAGATGTTGACTATCCTTTGCATCAAAACATTTCCCCACGGGTACTGATTCACTTGTTTTAACAATAAAAGTATTCAGATTAAAAAAAACAATTATCACGCCACGATATAGATGAAATTCTGCTAAAGTTGGCGTTAAAACAACAATCAATCAATCAATTAATCAATCATAAACAACATAGGATACTATTAGAAGGCCCTCTTTTCTTTCCATTGTTCCAAGCAGATACAACGCCACGATATGGCTGAAATATTGTTAAAGTTAGAGTTAAACACCAATCAATCAACCAGGCAAACACAAACCAAAAACAGTTCATGCATGGCTGACTGACATTTCTCTTTCCAGAACCAACACAAATTCATGCATGACTGACTGACATTTCTCTTTTCAGAAACAACAATGCATGCATGACTGACTAACATGTCTCTTTTCAGAACCAACAAAAATGCATGCATGACTGACTCACATTTCTCTTTTCAGAACCAACAAATATTCATGCATGACTGACTAACATTTCTCTTTTCAGAACCAACAAATATCCATGCATGACTGACTCACATTTCTTCTTTCAGAACCAACAAAAATTCATGCATGACTGGCTCACATTTCTCCTTTCAGAACCAACAAAAATTCATGCATGACTGACTCACATTTCTCTTTTCAGAACCAACAAAACTTCATGCATGACTGACTCACATTTCTCTTTTCAGAATTCCTGTTACACTCCACAACAGCTACTGGCTATTTATAATGCAAACTCAGGGTCTGGTATATCTAAGCAGAAGTTCATGGAACTCTGCCCATCTCTCATATACCAACAAGTGTCTGGCTCGTGTGCATCTTCATCAGCTAAGAATATGACTGTAAATACATCCACAGCTGAAAGTAAGTTATTGTCTTAATATAAACTTAGATATCTAAGGGGACCGTCGTTGCCGTGATCGTATTGTAGTTGGATTTACAACTACCTATGCATTCAGTGCCTATCATACTGATGTTGTAAGCTCTTGTGAGTCAACATTATTCATCAATATAGTTAACAAACAACCAAATCTGCCCATGCGGTCACCTAGATTAAGCAGCTGCCTTCATTAAAAGGTCTCTTTTTTCTTTTCCTGTCAGAGAAAATTTCGCATGCATTGAACCTCTATTAAGAGGTCATCACTTTTTCTTTGTCCTCTTAATACAAGTTTGACTGTATTTATTTCACTTTTCTGAACTCAGATTTCAGTACGTTTCTAAATACATGTACTAGTACTTAAATGAGGACACATCCTGATCATTATCCGTGCCCCGTTCAAATGTTCCCGTCTTAATGGGAAAATTATTTTTTTTGTGATCAATAGAGCGTCTTTAAGGAAACTATTATATGTATCATGTTATTACACAGATTTTAAAACAGATATACATTATAAAGAGTTATACTTTTGTTAGCTTTTCTATGCTATTCACCGAACATGTACGGTGGGGGTATATCAAAGATCTATGTTTGTCTATCCATCCGTCACATTTTTTTCTTCTTTTTTTTTCATGCCATATATGTACAGTGGGGTATAGCAAAGATCTTTGTCCGTCTGCCCATCTGTCACATTTTTTTTCTTTTTTTTCATGACATATATGTACGGTGGGGTATAGCAAAGATCTTTTTTCGTCTGCCCATCCGTCACAATTTTTGCTTTTTATGACATATTATGAAAAATTGTTGTTATATTTTAATAATAAGTTACAGGTAGCTTTCTGTTGTCAAGACCTTGATTAAGGTTTTAGAAATGTCAATTATACAGGTCTTATATAGTCTTGAGCCACAAAGAAATGTTATTTATTTTCCCCATTATGTAACATAGATATGGAAGGTAACATATTATTTATTTTCTTCCATTTAATAATTACAGGGTATGGATATGGTTCCGTTGCTGTTTTTGTTATATGCCTGTGTTCTGTTATGGCTGTTATTGTGATGCCCCTGGCAAAGAATTCGAAAAAATGCTATCGTGCTGTAATGAATCTGTTTTTGGGACTAGCTGTTGGAACTCTTGCAACTGATGCTTTGCTTCATCTCCTACCATCGGTAAGTCAGCTCAGTACGACATTGTAATTCTAGGATTTTGAGTGTTAATAAAGGGGATCAAATAAACTTCAGTGTTATTTAGTCGTGGACCTAATAAAGTATTTCTGGTACCTGATTCATGTAGAGTGACAGAAAGAATCTGTAACAATATAAACGCTGACATCACAGAGGACACCATTGAAAACGATTATAATTTAATGGCGCTTGTCTCAGCTATCTTCAGACAGTTTGCCAGTACATTGTCGTTAAATATCAAAATAATTTACACTTGCCACGAAACAGGCTAGAAAAGCTCACCAAAAGTTCTGTTTACTGCCTGTTTCTAAAGCTTGTACAAATACATTTTATTATTTTCCGACAATGTACGTATATTGTATATTTACGGATATTCTCTCAACTAACAATATTTACAAAATTTGGCTATAAGAAATAAGGCAATAATGATTTGGCTATAAGAAATAAGGCAATAATGATTTGGCGATAAGAAATAAGGCAATAATGATTTGGCGATAAGAAATAAGGCAATAATGATTTGGTGATAAGAAATAAGGCAATAATGATTTGGTGATAAGAAATAAGGAAATAACGATTTGGCGATAAGAAATAAGGCAATAACGATTTGGCGATAAGAAATAAGGCAATAACGATTTGGCGATAAGAAATAAGGCAATAATGATTTGGCTATAAGAAATAAGGCAATAACGATTTGGCGATAAGAAATAAGGCAATAATGATTTGGCTATAAGAAATAAGGCAATAATGATTTGAAGTTTTGAAGAGTTATTACTACAATTATAAGGGACGGTCGTGGTCGTGATCGTATGGTAGTTGGATTTACAACTACCTGTGCAATCAGTGCCTTACACCAATAAAGTTTTAAGATCCAACTCCGTTCATATCGAGGTGTACCCAATACAGCATTGTGTGATGTAGTTTGTCAGTGACTTGCGACAGGTCGGTGGTTTTCTCCGGGTACTCCAGTTTCCTTCAGGAATAATGCTGACCGCCAAGATGTAACTGAAATATTGTTGAAAATGTCGTTAAACACCATAAACCTATCCTAACCTAACTACAACTATAATATAAACATGTTTTATTGCTTCATCAAAGGCGAAGGTGGCAAATTTCAGCTGAATGATTTTGCACATTTTTTCATATCTCATTAATAGTGTATTTCAATAGACAAAAACGAATTCAGAAATGTACGAATTTTACAGACACGATTTACAAAAAGGACGAACAATATGAATATGCCATGCACTATCAAGTCTCCTTCATGTAATTTCTACATGAATTCCCACTTATTCAATGCGACATGCGTAGGGCCCGGATGGCTCAATGAGTTAGGTAGTTGGATTACCTAACAACTCATACACGTCTATCATCAATACGGCGTGGGTTCGCGCCCGGCTTTGTAAATTACAAAAAGGGTGCACTTGACTCGCAGCCTCATGTGATAAAGTTTACCAGTAACTTGCCCATGGTCGATGGTTCTCTCCGGGTACTCCGGCTTCTTCAACCACTAAAACTGGTCGCCATGATATAGCTGAAATACTGCTGAAAGTGGCGTTAAGCACAATAAATCAAATCAAATCAATACGACATGTAGGAATTAACCAACATAGCTGTAGATTTTGCGATATTTCGGAGTTTTTCCATAAAGAAAGATAAGCAAAACCCACTTTTGCATATTTTGAAGCTAAAACTTCTATATTCTGAATATAGTTTTGCTAAACGTTGAAAGTCTTTTCTTCTCTACAAAGAAACTATTAAGAAACATTTGAAGATATCAAAGGTATAAAGACAGATAATGTAATGACAAAAGAAAAAGGAAAAAGAACAAGCAATAATTTACAAATTACTTAACAGAAAACTAAAGATCGAACAACATGTATTTTCTTATATATGCATGTAATTGTAACAAAATTGTTTTGTCGTCTACCTTTTCATTGGTATCGTCTTTTCATTACATATTTACAAATAACTTGCAGGCCTTTGGAGTTCATGGTCACGACGAAGAAGCAGCCGACGAACATGCTCATGGGGATGCCTTTATGGAAGAATTTGTAGGATATGGTCTGGCTGCTTTAGGAGGTAACAATATAATGGAAACCTTACAATAACGTTAGAGAATATCGAAGGGGCAATCAAAAATGGATAATCTAGAGAAACTGGCAAAATAGGTTACACGAAACCAAGAAAAACAAAATGAAATAACTACACAATATACTAGTTTCAAATGATATGTCAAAAATATATTAATTTTTGTATTCAGGATGTAATTCCCGAGTACAATGAAGGAAATTGATTTAATGAGAATACAGTTTCACAGCAGATCCACTATAAATTTCGTATTTCAAAGAAATAACCGTAGAGAAAACAGAAGGGGCAATCAATAATGAAAAATACAGAGAAAATAGCAACATTGGAAACACAAGACAAAGGAGGAAGATAACCCACGCTAAACAAAATACAACACGTGGGGATCAAACATATCCTAAAATTTAAATAGTCCTCCCTTAGATTGTATTTAATAAACTTCTGTCGGTATCTATATATACAGTCAAACCTGCTCATGTAGTCACCTTTATTCAGCAGTTACCTGCATTAAAAGGCCATTTTCTTCTTCTCCTGTCATAGAAAATTTCATATGAATTGAACCTCTTTTAAGAGGTCACCTGTATTAGAAGGTCACTTTTTCTTTGCTCCAAAGGTGACCTCTTAATGCAGGCTTGACTGTATAATAATATTTTTAATATCTAAATGTTTTGCGTTCAGTTATTTTCTGTATTTCTATATATTATACTATGTGCTTTACATATTGTTGTTTTTGTGTTTATCTTTCGTCTATACACATCTGTATGGTTTACTTTTGTAGGTCTATATGCATTTTACATGCTAGAGGTGGTGATGTCATTTTTCAGAAAGAGTTCTCCTCCATCACACGGCCATTCACATTTACAGTACGAATTGACAGAAAACAATGTAAGTAAACAGAGAAACAATACAAGAAATAAACTTTAGAGATTACCGAAAGGACAATCCAGAGAAACTGACAAATAAACGTTAGAGAATACCGAAGGGACAATCCAGAGAAACTGGCAAATAAACGTTAGAGAATACCGAAAGGACAATCCAGAGAAACTGGCAAATAAACGTTAGAGAATACCGAAAGGACAATCCAGAGAAACTGGCAAATACACGTTAGAGAATACCGAAAGGACAATCCAGATAAACTGGCAAATAAACGTTAGAGAACACCGAAGGGGCAATCAAAAATGGACTATTTAGATAAACTGGCAAATAAACGTTAGAGAATACCGAAGGGGCAATCAAAAATGGACTATTTAGATAAACTGGCAAATAAACGTTAGAGAACACCGAAGGGGCAATCAAAAATAGACAATTTAGATAAACTGGCAAATAAACGTTAGAGAATACCGAAGGGGCAATCAAAAATAGACTATTTAGATAAACTGGCAAATAAACGTTAGAGAACACCGAAGGGGCAATCAAAAAT
>MJUT01000535.1:144235-166848 GCA_002080005.1 Gigantidas platifrons
ATAAATTGGCAAATAAACGTTAGAGAACACCGAAGGGGCAATCAAAAATGGACTATTTAGATAAACTGGCAAATAAACGTCAGAGAACACCGAAGGGGCAATCAAAAATGGACTATTTAGATAAACTGGCAAATAAACGTTAGAGAACACCGAAGGGGCAATCAAAAATAGACTATTTAGATAAACTGGCAAATAAACGTTAGAGAACACCAAAGGGGCAATCAAAAATAGACTATTTAGATAAACTGGCAAATAAACGTTAGAGAACACAGAAGGGGCAATCAAAAATGGACTATTTAGATAAACTGGCAAATAAACGTTAGAGAACACCGAAGGGGCAATCACAAATAGACAATCCAGATAAATTGGCAACATAGGGTATGCAAGATGAAAATAGACAACACTAGAGCACAACACAACACAATATATGTTAGACATCAATGTACGTAAATAAACACAAATAACGTAACTAAGACATGAGCACTCCTACACACAACTTGAAACATCCATAGACAGCTGAATCTAATTATGTAGATTAGAGGGAAGGATGAAGTTAAAAACATCCATAGACAGCTGAATCTAATTATGTAGATTAGAGGGAAGGATGAAGTTAAAAACATCCATTGACAGCTGAATCTAATTATGTAGATTAGAGGGAAGGATGAAGCTAAAAACATCCATAGACAGCTGAATCTAATTATGTAGATTAGAGGGAAGGATGAAGTTAAAAACCACAAATGCCATATTGTCAAAACTATTCCAAAATCCAATAAAAAAAAGGTACAGAGACAAAATCGTTACATCTAACGATATACATAACCACTCATCAGTTTCCTGGCTTGGCACAGGCGCTTTCATAAAAAGTGGCGATGTTATGCTAGCTTTATGTGGTAGTTTTAGAGTTTCATAGACTGGGGATTTCATAGAGCAGTTCGTTAAAACTGTTCACGATATTTCCTCCCTCAATAAATATATTGGTCACCATATACAATGTAGCTGAGAAAATGTAAAAATACACTTCAATAAGCCTATCAATAATAAAAGAATAGGTTGCAATAATTATGAAAAGTCCATGTTTTTGGAAACAACATACGCTTAAAACAATTATTCTGAAATTACACCCTATATCCCCGGTGTTGTTCATCAAGTCTCATGTAGACAGTTTAATTCTTTCTGTACTTTTGCAACATATCAGCTTGTTTTCTGTTATTTACTATGTTCCACTTTTAATTTTTGTATTTAATGTTTTCCATTTTTAGTTTCTGTTATCTAATGTTTTCCACTTATTATTTCTGTTATCTAATGTTTTCCACTTATTATTTCTGTTATTTAATGTGTTTCATTTTTTATTTCTGTTATTTAATGTGTTCCACTTTTTATTTCTGTTATTTAATGTGTTCCACTTTTTATTTCTGTTATTTAATGTGTTCCTTTTTTTATTTCTGTTATTTAATGTGTTTCACTTTTTATTTCTGTTATTTATTGTGTTCCACTTTTTATTTCTGTTATTTATTGTGTTCCTCTTCTAATTTTTGTATTTAATGTGTTCCACTTTTTATTTCTGTTATTTAATGTGTTTCACTTTTTATTTCTGTTATTTATTGTGTTCCTCTTCTAATTTTTGTATTTAATGTTTTTAATTTTTAATTTTTGTATTTGATGTGTTTCGCTTTTAATAATTATATTCAATGTGTTCCACTTTTTATTTCTGTTATTTATTTTTTGTATTGTTTTTTTATACAGATTTCGAATGGTAACGGTCATGTGTCCGAATCTAAGCATGAACTATATAACAGTAAGATGGACATGGGGAGCAGCGTAGAAATTGAAAAAGATTATAAACAGAAAGGTATGTACTGTCACATTGCCGTATCGGTCCGAAAGGTCATAAAACTTCCGAGTAAGATTTTCGTACTCGTATTCCGAGAATCAGAAGTGAGTATTTATTTGATGCATTGTTCTGATTGGTTATTTAGTAGGAGTACAAACTCGTGCTCGAAAGTTTTATCATCTTGAGGACAAAATATAGTACTAGATTTATCAAACGTGAATACTTGGTCCAACCAGTTACTCTTTTGTATATTTTTTTATAAGGACTTACCCCAAATTTTGAACAGATTGTTCTGTACGTTGTAGAGGGGTAATAATTGTCCATGGAATTCAAAGGAATTGGAATTGAAATGCATTTACTTTAATCTAATGGAGAGAAATATATTTTTGTACCACTATAACACCCTTATTTAGTAAACACAACACTGTTTAATTATCCATACCTTTTTCTGAAGAAATAAAAACAAAGAGCAATTTCTTGAACAGATAAACTTGGATTTTGATTAGGATTTTAGAGTTTAACACCATTTTCAACAATATTTCAGTTATATCGTGAGGGTTAGTTTTATTGGTGGAAGAAACCGGAATGCCAAGAGGAAACCATCAACCTGTCCCAAATTACTGACAAACTTTATCATATAATGTTATTTCGAGTTCACCTCGCCTAAGCAGGGTTCGGATTGACAATTTAATGAACGTATGTTCTAAAATTTAAATATATTTATTTGTTTTAGGTTTGTCATCATTAGCTTTAATGGTTCTGCTTGGTGATGCTATTCATAATTTTGCTGATGGTCTGGCGATAGGAGCAGCCTTTACACAGAGTAACTCAGTTGGAATAGCTACCAGCATCACTGTGTTCTGTCATGAATTACCACATGAATTAGGTAATTATTATTGAATATGTCAAATAATGGGCGGGTCCGAGTCATTGCGTTTTTATTATTATTGGATGTGACCGGGACTGAGTTATGTTTGTTTTTTTATTTGACTATGTCAAGCCAGATGATTGGCTGATTAATATAGCATTTAATATTGACATAGTATCATATAATAAGCGGAATCAAGTTATTGTGTATTTGGTATTGGATTTTCCCTACAAATGGAACGTGGGTTGTAAAATTATGGAAGATGAGTCACATTTTCTTTTGCATTGTAGAAAATAACATATTAAGAATACATTTATTTTAAACTCTAACAGATGAAAATGGGGAATTTATAGATTTGTTTGAAATGGAGGTAATTAAAAACATGTGAACTCCATTGACTTGAAATTGCTTTGAGAGATAATTATATATAAGCCTCTTTATAATGCAGGCATTAGAACTGAGGACAAAGAGACCCTTTATATAGGACTCTTTATAATGCCGTCATTAGAATTGATGACAAGAGACCCTTGATAAAACCCATCAAATATGTTCATTTATGTATTATTTACTGATTTTTTTTCCATTTGTCACAAATTGCAAGTAAAATAAAACAATTCATAAAACAATGCAATACTAAACTTTATATGATTTTGATTTACTTGTCGGACATTCTCCGTAAATATAAAGTGGAACTTTAAAAATAAGGAAATATTGATTAGCGATTCAATTTTCATTCTGCAAGAAAGCCAGTACCATTTTGTTTTGCCCTTCGAATTACGGCTTCTTATTATCCCTTTGGCATCTTCAAACGTTACTTGTATTAGAGGAATTTGAAATTCATGAAGATATGGATTCAACTGATCGTTTACATAACTACGAAATACTACATCGCCGTTCTAGGAGGTTCACTGCATATTATATGACACAGGGGGGACAACTCCATGAATATCGCTGATGATTGCATCTTATAATTCTTAATTAACATTAAGGCATATCTTCTTCAGTAGTTTTTATTCATTTCTTCCTCTTTTACAGGTGATTTTGCTATTTTGCTAAAATCTGGTCTAAGTATCAAGAAAGCACTGCTTCTGAATTTTCTGTCTGCCCTGACAGCTTTCATAGGATTATATGTTGGACTAGCGGTTTCTACTGACCAAGTTGTCAGACAGTGGATTTTTGCCGTAACAGCAGGCCTGTTCCTCTACATAGCTTTGGTTGATATGGTAGGTAAAACTGTGTACAGTCAAATCTGATTTAAAGGGCACTTCTAATAACAAATCCCCGTCTATGTGTTACCATTAATGAATACAATTTGAACCTGTATATAAAAGGCAACATTATCAGGTTCACTTAACTTCATGTTATAGACAACTTTGCATGTATTGTTTATTGTGTATTGTCTATGGCAGTCAACAATAAGCACACAGTATTGGAAGCGGTTTTAAGGAATGCCAAGTAAATGCAAACCAGTATACGTGTATTTTTGTATAAGTGTGCTTCCACCATTGAAGCGGCGACATCCGTATGAATTCATTCATACACCATAACCTTGATAGTATGGTAGAATGGTTTACATATCATCACAATCTATCGTGATTTCAATTTCGGTGCGTGGCAAGCTGTATGACAATTAACTTTTATGTGGGGCTTTATTTTTCCTATCGAACCAGGCCAGGAAATGTCTTCCAAACGAAACAAATATTATCAATTGATTTGGACTTTTTTTTAATATTTTTCTCAAATTTTACCAAAACAGTCACGAACGGTATAAGAGAAGCCCAACCTTTAAATCAATTATCTCAATATTTTTTTTTATTATGTTGGGGGTGAAAACGTTAGAGAAAACAAAATGGACAATTAACAATGGACAATCCAGAGACACGGACAAAGCCGGATACAAGACATAGAACAAACAGAACAACAAACATTACAGAAGACTAAGTAGATGAGCAGTGAATACTATTATTATACCAGTCTTTCTTATGTCATTTCTGATTTATTTGATCGTTATTTTTCACGATTTTGTTTTTTTTACCCGGATTATAACTTAAGTACGCCTATACGTCCTTTCAAATTGTTATTTTACTTTTGTCGCTTTCAAAGTACTTACATTAACTGACAGTATAGACGCTGAAGAATGTCATTAAATAGTTTAAGCTGAGCAACGCAAGACTGACTACTGCTTGGTGATGCATACACATAATCTAAGTATGTGTTAGGATGAATTATAAAATGCCTATTAGACCATTATACATCCTGTTGACATTGATGGGAATTATTGTTATTGGATATTATTGCAGCCAATGGGATAAAGAGATATAAATGAGTCAAATAGTTATGTTACATAGAACATATATATACACATTTCGGAATTTTATTAAATCAATTCATATTTAGTATGAAGCATTACCTTTATGAATAAATATTTTTCAGTTATTTGTTAGTTTCCTTTGATCTTTACTACCCGATAAATTTAGTAACAACGTTTCAGTTGACCACCGACTCGTGATACTAGAAATTATCAGCTGTTGGTCATTTGTCATGCGCGGTCTGACGTCACGTCACTAAACCTTTCATTGAAAACAAGTTCAAAACGCAACAAAAAATCACAAAGCTGTGTTAAAATTGTGAAATTACCGATAAACAAATTATTAGTAATTTTTTTTCGCTCGACAAGGATTGTCCATATCAGATTCGCTCTTCGAGCTCATCTGATATGGACCTGATAATCCTTGTCTTGCGAAAAAAAAACTAATAATCAATATATATCTGTATTAAAGGGGACACACATAATTTATTCGTACTTGTTAGGATACATTTCGTTTGTCCTTGTCACAATGCAGTCATGACTTATCACTGGGTTTGTAACATGAATAACACGACGGGTGCCACTAGTGTAGCAGAAATTGTTTTACCTTCCAGAACACCTGAGTTCAACACCCGTTATGTGTGGGGCCCTCAATCTATAGTTGTCTTCTCTGTAGTGTTTTGTAGATCATTGTTTGTCCTGTTGTCCTTTTTCTATTGTCAATGTCTATCCTTCAATTTACGGCTTCGAATAATTACCCCCTAATTTAAGATAGGTTTCTATGTCATATTTTTTTCCTTCAGATATATCATTTTATATTTAAAATGTTATTATTTGAAATACATTCGAATTAATTAAAGGGATATTGTCTACGATTTTTTTGAAAATTTTTAACTGTCTATAAATGATTTGTTTAAGCTATCATTAAACAGTTATGCTACAAAATATACGATTGGTGTTCTTTTTTTTTGACAAAAAAGACCCAAAACTATCGTTATCGGAATTATTGTTCGGATGACAGAAATACAAAGTGAAAGTAAAAGTAAAAACGGAATTTTGGAATTCTCGGGGGTTTAGCTCTGAGGTAAGGAAAATACTGTTAAGATTCAAACACTTCATGATTGTCACGCTTGTTTAATGTTGTTTGAATCTTAACGTAGCGTATTCGCCAATAATTGGGTGTTTAATCTTCATTTTATGAAGATCAGTACGGAAAACAACAATAATTTTGGGTATGAAAAAATACAAATGTGGTAGACAATATACCTTTAACATACATTTGTACTTGTTTTAAGTAAAATCAATCAATTACACATTTTGAACTATATTTTTTTTTCAGCTGCCAGAATTGATCAATGGACATGTGGGAAGTAATTCGGCGAAAATTTGTGGAATAATTTACAATAACGTAGGATTTATAATTGGAACTCTGATCCTGTTTTTGTTGTCAGTTTATGAAGAACAAATCAAAATATCAAGTTAAATGCGATGTAAGTATTGTAGAAGAAAGGTGAATTCATTATTTTTCGTGGTATACCAATTTTCGTGGATTTTGTGCATAGAATGAAACCACGAATTCAACAATTTACCGAATACAGTGGAATCTGTCTAATCCGACACACGAAGGTACCAGGGAAATGTGTCGGATTGTACTGGATTTCAGAATACTCAGGTTTTATTTTAGCTACAGAAATGGTTTAGGACCATAAATGTTTGTCTGATGTCACAAGATGTCAGAAAACTCAGGTGTCGGAATGCACAATTCCACTGTATTTATCATAACTTATGTATTAAGTACAGGAGAGAATACACGAATTTACATATCCACGAACATTAGATCTTTTACTCAAGCCATGAAAATTGGAATCCACGAATATAAATGACTTCACAGTATTCGAACAACAACCAATGAGAACACACTATCAAGTATATCAGTACACTGATTGGATAAATTTGAATTACGAGCATGCGTAAAATCAACATCTATGCGTTTAAAAGTCAATGAGATAATCGTGATTCCTCACCATTGACAAACAAACAACCACCTCTCACCTCAAGCCAATGAACACGACTGAAAAAGGCTTTGACATATGACGTTAGAAATCCAGGTCCTGGCATGGGACAGACATAAAAGTGTGGCGAAGTTAAACAGGTTAATGAGATTACAATGCCCCTTATCGTGATAATTGGATCTCCTACGACAATACAGATATAAACATTCACACACTACATACTATCACAAGAAAGAAAGACAACATAAACATGTACAATAGCATGGTCAGTGAAAGCTATTAGTTAACTGACTACTAGCTAAGAAGGTGGAATATGCTGGTTAAACAGCATTGCTCTTAGGACAAGCAACGTTTGATTGTTATATCTGGCATATTTGATATCAGTTAATAGATTATGTTTCAGCGTCAATGCAAGAATCTTGATTAGTGTTATTGCATTTATCATATATCTATAAAATATCTTTATCTCAATGGGCCAATTCAGAAACTCAACTACAGTCCTTGATAATTGCATTTCGCGTTCTCGTAAATTTAGCATTAACCAATCCGAGACATTGAAATAATCCTATTTCTATAGCCCAATCGCAATTTGAATCTGTCATCAATGTTTTACATTATTATCTTATTTTATCAAAGGGTTAGGGTTATGGTGTTTAACACAACTCTCAACAATATTTCAATTATATCGTGACGGTCAGTTTTATTGGTGGAGGAAAGCAGAGTATCCGATCTGCAGCAAGTGATACAAACTGCTGACAAACTTTATCGCATAAAGTTGTATCGAGTACACCAAGCCATGAGCGAATGTACTCGATAAACATCATTCTCTATCCAGGGTTGTCTTTCCTGCTACAATACACAACATTTCTCTCAACGCCCATTTTACAAGATTTCTGTAAATTTTAGAAACAGTAAAAAAATGTACTTAAAATTCTTTTATTATTGTAAATATCAATAAAAATGAAAATAAATCACTCATTTCAAATCAATTCTCTCATAAAAATGATTTATGATCGTTTTTAACTTTTTAATTTTTACCTCCACAAAATAGTTCTCCAAGAAGTGGGGGAAAAATCATTTTTAAGAGAGAATTGATTTGAAATGAGTGATTTATTTTCATCTTTATTGATATTTACAATAATTTAAACAATTTTAAGTAGATTTTTTTTACTGTTTCTAAATTTTACAAAAATCTTGTAAAATGAGAGTTGACAGAGATGTTGTAAAGTGTATGGCGTACAAACTAAATAAAAGTAAATATCTTTAAATACTGGTTTGGAAAATGACAGTCAAGAAAATTTGTTTTTCATTTCAGTAAACTGAAGGAGTGGTGCTACCAACATACTAAATTGCCAGATTTTAAGCTTCATCACCAGTGGATTATTTCAGCATCATCATTCATCAACATTGTGAATGATAATCGAACATAGGAATTCGGTTGTTTCGAATCATTTCCATTCCGTCAAAATTTTGTTATTTTCGTCTGCCAGATCACGTGATTTCGATGGAACTGCTGGTCCTGAGCTTCGGAATTGTTTCATGTAGAAAATTGACATCAATTTAATTTCATTCAAACGTTTATAAACCAATCAAATTCAAGTTAAATCGGTCTGGTTTTGTCTATTTTGAAATGTAAATTAGGATTTAGACAAACCTATAATGACTTTATTTTGTAAAGAATTACTAGGATGTTCTAGTTGTTTATTCTAAGAAAATCTGTTTGTACACAATTCATCTGCTACTAATGCATCAATATACTGTGAATTAATTTCCAATTAGTTGAATACCAATTTTCATGGTTATCATTGACACCATTCTACCACGAAATTTTGTAAACAAATATAAAATCCACGAATTCAAATATTATCATCGAACATATCACTATACCTTTATCCGTGAAAATTGATACCCACGTAAATAAATAAAACCAGATTTAATATTCATGATTGTATCTGGAAATTTATAAATAGTACCATAATAAAATAAAATGTGTATTCATTCATTTATATAAATATATAGAGTTCCATCATTTATTTATAATCAAACATTATCATTTTGATCATATATATGTTATAAGCTTTATGTTAATATCATTTTTCTTCATTTTGTACATGTATTTCCTTTATTTTAAATGTACATGTTTTGCACGTGTCTGAACAACAGTCTGTATCACATTATCCATTCTTACAAAATATGGTATTTATTTTTTATATCCTCATTTCTGACCCTTTTTCATTGAAAATCAAATACTTGTACTATACTTCATCACAAGGTAAATGGTCCCTGTTTTATAGTCTCCCTTGACAATTTGAATGAATGAATGAATAGGTCCTTCACTTTCTTTACAGAGATTTAACATAACATGGCCATGACGCTGTCTTTGTTTTTTTAATTTTTTTTTATTTTACCTCGCTTCGTTAATTTTGCCTCTGTATTGTCAATAAAACGTTTGTGTTAGGTATAAGAATAATATTGCTGTACATGGTGAAAAGAGTATTATTAAGATTAGTTAAATGGCTAAGAAAAACTGATAATAAAAATATCTCTATATTTTAATAAGTAATAAAGCAAATTTTAGTAACCTAATTTTGCTTTGTTCACTTTACATCTGACATTGTCTTCATAAGACTGCTGAATACAATGTTTGTTTTAGTATTCCGAAACAACAAGAAACAGCCAATCAAAACACGGTATCAATTATTTAGTGTTCTGATTGGTCATAATAGAAACACAACACATCTAATTATGATATCCATGCGTAATCACCTTTATATGTATAGCACACAACTGTAATCATAAAAAAAAACGTATTTATTATTGTATCGACGACCACAAAATGATGCAAGCATGCAATTGTACGTTACGTTACTCGTTGCTTGGCAACAAAATAATGTATTTGATATGAAAATCACTACATCGTAATGTTGAATATACTCGAATATGTTTATTATCTCCCTTTCATCTCTGTTTTAAATGCATTGTGATAATAAAAATTACAGGCAGGTCTTGTAATATTCTATGGTTTTATTTTTGTAGAATAATTGATAATAAAATTTGTTTTTAATTATATGGTATTTCTTGTTTTTTTTTCTGATTTATATTCTTTTGTTTTACTGATATCATCAACAGGAACCGTCATGGTCGTGATTGTATGGTAGTTGGATTTACAACTACATTTACAATCAGTACCTATCACCACTAAAGTTGGATGTTCAAATCCAGTTCAGGCGAGGTGTACTTGATACAACATTATGCGACAAGTTGGTGGTTTTCTCCGGGTACTCCGGTTTCCTCCACCAATAAAACTGACTGCCACACGATATAACTGGAATATTGTTGAAAGTGGCATTAAACACCACAAACCGAACCAAATCAAACCACCCGCAACATACGCATAGAGGAATTATAAGGATATGGATGCTAATGAATACGAGGGGTTATTCAATATCAAACTTAGATATACATTCAAGTAAAGGAACATGATTGCATTGCTGCTCTGAACTTCACAGTCACAGCAGAGTCTTCAACAATGAACAAAACGTAAACCTTAAAATGGGTGCAAAACTGCACCTGCATTTGAGCGGTACTTTCTACTTCTGCTGATAAATGCTACATTTGATCATCTTTGTTGTTTTGATGTTTTTGATTTTGGTGTATATAATTTGGTGTAATATAATTCAATATCCCAGATGCGGGGCTCTCAACAAGAATACAAAACACGGTGAAGCAATCTTACAAATACCATCTTCAAGTGTTGGAATGGAATTTAAGCTCATTAACGTCACTTTCATCCGGAGCATATGTGTCCTTGTCCGATTTGAACTTTGTTTAAGCCTTTTGGGTTTCCTTCTCCCAAAGAACTTTAAATTATTTGGCTTTCCAATGTTTTGATTTTGAGCGTACAAGATCAAGGTTATTGTAGAAACAAGCGCATCATGCATACTAAATTAGATATCTACGTTTTTATATCACAATTTGGAGCGCAGTTTGAAAACTTTGGAAAGCCAATTAATCTAAAAGTTTTTGAGAGTGTTGGAGGAAAACTGGTTGTGTCTGAGCGACATGTCTACATGTGGACAGCTGTGTGAGTGAACTCGTGATACATACATGTGTTTTGGTCTAATATAATGCAAACTTCATAATCATTTAATCTAAGCGTTACTTGATTTCGCAATAGTATTGCTGACAAATTGATCTCTTTGTGTTATGCAACAATCAAGTGTTAGGATTTATAGAAAAATAATCATGGTCGGGGTTTTCACCAGTAAGTACCTTATCGTTGTCCTGGGACTTTCTCCTCTGGTAGGAACTCTTCAACTGGAGAATTACTGAAAGAAAATGAAAAACAAAAACAACCAGAAACATGGATACTCCCTAACACACATTTCCACTCATTCTCCTGGTTTTTCACAGGCACGTCAATAAAAAAAAGTGGCGGGTTTAAGCTAGTCCCAAACCTCCACACAAGTGTTTCCCGCATGCGAGTACAATTCCGACCCTCACATATCACTGGATGAGAGTCGTGGCGTAAAGAACGCTGAGTCTTAATCTTGAACTTTATGCGTAATATATTTATTATTGGTGATTTAGAAGTCATATATAATACTAGTTTTCTTTTAGAGAATCTGTGTTCTTAACTATTATCTAATGGTACGATAGTACACATGGGACCATGGAAGACATAATAATAAGGACATTATAGTCGTGAGTACCTGGTTTCACCCCAGGTGTTTAGTGGGTTCATTTTAGTTTTCTGTGTTGTGCTGTACATGTGTTTTGTTTTGTTTGTCTTCTTCCTGTGTCTTGTGTGGCTTAATAAACGTTAGAGAATAACGAAAGGATAATCCCGAGAAACTTGCAACATAGGGTACACAATACGATGAAAACAAAATAAAACACAACATGTGTTGGACACCATTAGACGCAATAAACACAAAAAACGTATATAAGACATGCATCCTCCTACAAACAACTGGAGGTAAAGACAAATATTTGAATGTTGTCATTATCTCTGAACTGTCAATTCTTGATTGTCCCTTCGGTTTTCTGTAGCAATTATTTTATACACCAATATCTAATCTTCATATCTACGCAAGTGATAGGCTATTTTAAAAGAAATTAAGTGTGTCGATTTGTTTCGAAAAAAACTTTTAGAAAGAAAATAGGAGACGATATTGCTAAAAATTCACTTAATTATTTTGTGATCAGAGACGTCGGCGTTGTAAAAAGTCTGAATAGAAAGTCGGGCGTAACGTTTGAGTTGTGAAATATAATATCCGTGTGCTGGATTGGTTTGTATATTACTATCAATGTGGGTAAAATTTATCATAACAAAATGGAAGTCGTATATATATAAATAAATATCTTTGTCAATGAGTCTGATAGATATCAATTAATTGACCGGATATCAATAACTCAGAATTTTAGCTTAAAGTCTTTAACTTATCTAATTTGGTTTGTCTTTGACAAGGTTTTGCTGAAAAGACGTTTGAGAATATCGAAGGGACAATCAAAAATGGACAATCCAGAGAAATTGGCAACATAGGGCACAAAGGCTGGAATATAAACAAAACACAAAACAATATGCACAAACACTAATAATGTAAATGAGACATGATCCATCCTACAAACAACTGGAGGTAAATGCCGATTTGTTGAAAAGTACATCCCCATTCGCTCCTCCAAATTCGATTGATTGATTGACGTTTAACGCCAACTTTAGCAATATGTCAGATATATTGTGGCGTGAACAAATTTTATATTAGCTTAGGACACCTACATGACCCTTAGAAATTAAACGTACTTCTCTATAAAACTAACGGGTTATATGTACAAATAAATAAAAGAAACATTAAAAAAATAAAACCATATTTTTAGAACATCTGTTATATAATTATATTTTAGGATATAAATCAATTTCTTTTAAAAATTTCAAAATTGTGTCGCTTGCGACATTTGTAAATAAATCGTATAAATTATTGACATTGTAGAAGTTCTGATGAACGTCAGCAACATCTACTCAGTCAATCAAAACATGTTTAATTGAATAACTGGAATTACACGGAATACATTCCGGTCGTTCCTAATTATTTATTAGATAACTAAATGTTAATCTAACATGTCCGATACGACATCTGGTCAAGACTACCTGTTCCTTCCGATTAAGGAGTCTTGCCAACTATGAGATGTATTTCGTGTAATTTATTATGAATTTGCTGGTCCCAGCTGTTATCGACAATTGTGCTGTCGATAGGAACTAAACGTACTGATGACTTTATTTTTTGTGTAGCACCTCTTGCCTTTTGTATGAAATAAACGTTAAGGAAAAGCTAAGAGGCAAAAGTCTAGAGGGCCACAAGACGCAGATCGAAAACAAACAAAACAAACAAAAAATACAATACAGAAAACTACAAAGATGAGTAACATACCCACGACAAAAACCGAGATGGTCCAAATTGCTCATGAAGGGTTATCAGTACCTGGCAAAGGTCTTGACTGTGGTAGAGGTTATATCAGTGAGAAGAGTTTGAAGATACCAAAGGGGTAATCAGAAGTCATAAATCGAAGAAGAACAGACAACGCAATGGCCAAAAGAAAACGTACAAAAGGACGAACAACGATCTACAAGACATACTCATAAAACTAAAGATCGATTAACACGAATCCCAATAATCTACGTAAAAGTGAAAGGTCCATTGTCATTTGATAACATGGATTATCTGTAACGATCGACCAGTTCATGATGACTACCGTATAATTTTTGTTGCAATGACTTCTACCTAGGAGCAACGTAACCTTGTTCTTGTAGCATTTTCCGTAAGCAGCTGAGCTCTGAAATAAAAACACAGACATCATATTGAATGCCCACGACGCCTTTCTGGCATAACCTTCATCGGGTACGCTCAAAATCGAAAGATTGGAAAGCCAAATAGTTTAAAAGTGTCAATAGGGGAGTAATAAAACCAAAATGATCTAGATAATTGTTGTTGCGTTGACGTCAGCCTAGGAGCAAAGTAACTTTGTTTTTGTAGCTTTTTGCGCAAGCAGCTGAGCTCTGAAATACAAACATAGACATCAAATTTAGTGCGCATGATGCATTTCTGGCATAACCTTCATCAGGTACGTTCAAAATCGAAAGTTTGGAAAGTCCAAAAGTTTAAAAGTATTTTGGGAGTAATAAAACCAAATGACCTAGATAATGTTTGCTGCGTTGACTTCAACCTAGGAGCAATGTAACCTTTTGTGTCATCAACTGAGCTCTGCCAAGGACGATCAATCCTTAGTAAGCCTAACTTTAATTTGTACGACGTACTAAAAACTTACATCTAAGATATAGATACAAAAAAATGTGTTGAAAGATACGAAATATTATTACCGCCAATATCCTTGACAGATTTAAGACATACCAGAATGACATTAATAAATGGATATATATATAGTTACATAAACTAGAGAATCCTTAGTACATAGTATATTAGTGAACTTGTGTTTGATTGTCGTAGATACAATGTTACTCAGTAACTATATAATGTATGATCGTAGGGTTAACTGTTAAACAAATACCATTCAACGTAATGTGATAGATACTAATTATTGTTACGGTCGTGTTTTAGTTTTCTTCTATAATGCAAGTATCTAAAATAACAATCTAACTAACAAATAATTGATTTCGTTGAGGTATTTTGATCGAAAAGGGGGAGAGGGTAGATGGAATTATTCACCGAAGAGTTGATTGATTGATTGATTTTATTGTGTTTAGCGCACTTTCAGCAATATTTCAGCTATATCATGGCGACTTGTTTTAGTGGTGAAAAAAGCCAGAGAGAACCACCGACCATGGGCAAGCATCTGGTACACTTTATCACTCGCGGCTGCGAGTCGAGTTCACCCTTTTTGTAATTTACAAAACCGGGCGCGAATCCACGCCGTATTGGTTATAGGCTTGTATGAGTTGCTAGGTAATCCAACTACCTAACTCATTGAGCCACCCGGGCCCTTTTACCGAAGAGACTGAGCACTGACCTAATCTAATATACCTATACCGTTAAAACATTTTTTTAGCTCAAAGATATACATGTCTATTTTATCATCAGTAATCATTTGATTACATAATACATAGTGATGACTGTTTTCTGACAGTCTAATATTTATAAAATACGGTTTTGTAAGAAAATAGAATTATATTCTGTTTATTTAAGAACTTTTTGTTCTAAGATTTTTCAGTTCATCTTTACCTCCAATTGTGTGTATGAGGGCTCATGTCTTATTTACGTTATTTGTGTTTGTTTGTTTGTTTGTTTGTTTGTTTGTTTGTGTATGTTAGTGTCCAACACATATTGTGTATTTGCTTTGTTTTTCTTTGTCTTGTGTATCTTATGTTTCCAGTTTCTATGGATTGTCCATTTTTCAGTTTTTGATTGTTGTCCCTCCTGTATTCTCTAACATTTATTTGCCTCATTTTACGAATTTTCGATTGGATTTTGGAAATGTTCCGACAGACAAAACAAAATTGTTTTTAATTTTACTCCTACATTTATAAACTACTATTTCATAATAATATTTATATTAGTTCAGAGTTTCAGCTCCAGAATTGTACTTTTGCTGTTTCATGGTATTCAGATATTACCAATGAATGTCTTTATGTAAACGTTAGAGAAATCCGAAAGGGCAGTCAAGAATGGAAAATCTAGAGACACTGTGTACACAAGACACAGGACAAAGACCTACAAAGCACAATACAGACAACTAAACTAAAAAGATAAGCAGCACGGAACCCACCAATAAACCTGTGGTGAACCAGGTGTTCATGAAAGGAAATAAGTGCATGTTTCTTATAAGACACCGGAAGTGTTCTGATTGGTTTCAGTATTTTACAATCTAATTCAAATTAGATGTTAGTTGTACATACATTTTGTTTTATTAATTAGTAACTAGTGACACGCTTATATGGGGTGACGTCAAGGTTCATATTTTCAATCCATCAATCAAGAATGAGCTTATTAAATCTTGAGGTACAAAAGTCATTGGTTAATATATCTAACTACCTGGCATGTGACTGGGTGGTCAAAGGTTGAAATCAGTAAGGTGCATATGTAAAACAAACATGATCTCACTTGCCTAGTCTATGACGGTCAACGCAAAATTTTATATTTTGAATTTAATCAACTACAACAACAAAAAAAGATTACTTGGTTACCTTAAAAATTCCATAAATTATTTTCCTAATCTCACGAATGTATGCTTCGCTTCGAGTACAGTCGACCGTACGATCGTAGGTTCAATACCCGGTCGAGTAAACAAAAATAATTCTATTGACTCGAAAACCGGATAATGTGTCCTTGCTGAGAGACATGTTAACCTACGTACTTTAGTTTCAGTGACATGTAGCTATACATTCTAACACAGAGTGTTGTTCTGGTGCAAAGCAGATGTTGTCATCATCTCAAGAACAAAAATAAATTTGTTATCTCCATAACACAGCTGAAAATTGATTATTGAAATCTGATAAATTTCATAAAAATCAAATGGAATATTCTAATATGACGTCCTTCTTTCGCTTTGCAAACAAACGGGCGATCAATCAGATGACAAAATCGCATTAGCACATGCGCAAAGCAGGTGATAAAATCACAAATAAATATAGATTCTCCTTCAGTTGCCCGTGGGTTACGATATTTCTCCACTCAAGAGAGTTAAATTAAAAATATTAACCACAAGCCGTTAGGCGAGTGGTTAAAATTTTTAATTTAACTTTCGAAAATTAGGAGAATTTGTTTCTCTCATTATTTAACACGAACTTTATTTCAAAAGCCGTCAAACGAGTCAAATGCAGGGAAAGGCACGAGACATTTTAATCCTCTAGAGGATTAAAGATTTTTGCACCACTGGTTCAGCGGGGTTAAAACGCCGTAATAATGGGAGAACATTATTTACACGGTTGTTAATGTTTTAAACATCTATTTTCACTGAAAATAATAAACATATCCAAAATTAATAATATGCGGCGTGCAATTAAAACATGTAAACACAATATTATTGTTACGAATGTTCCATCAATACGACTGACTTTCCCTTCGTAAAAGTACAAGTTGATGAATTATCGTCTGCTCGAATTTGGCAGCATAAATTGTGTGCGACATTGTCCGCAAACGTAAATATAGATTACCGTCTTCGGGATAAAATGCTAATATCCGCCAACCCATGTTAAAACTCAAAACACATTTTGGCTTCCATGACTTATTACTTAAATAACATTGTTCTAAATTCATAACAATCTCGTTTGCTGTGAGGAGAATCCGACTTCAAAGGGAGACTCTACATTGAGCATTGATATCATTTAATTGGAATAGAACTTGGAAATGTTCCCTCAGCAAAGTACGAAATTGATCTATATATGGTTAATATAGCATCAAATCGTCGAAAATTCCATTTCCGCGTATGGAATTTATATTTCACAAACTCATGCTCTACTCTAGAGATTGCAGTTTGTATTCAAACATTTTACAACAGTACCGTATTCAGACTTTTAACAACGTTACCGTATTCAGACGTTTTACAACTTTACCGTATTTAGACTTTTTGCAACGTTACCGTATTCAGACTGTTTACAACGTTACCGTATTCAGACTTTTCACAACGTTACCGTATTCAGACTTTTTACAGCGTTACCGTATTCAGACCTTTTACAACGTTACCATATTCAGACCTTTCACAACGTTACCGTATTCAGACTTTTTTATAACGTTGCCGTATTCAGACTTTTTACAACGTTACCGTATTTATACTTTTTACAATGTTACCGTATTCAGAGTTTTTACAACGTTGCCGTATTCAGACCTTTTACAACGTTACCGTATTCAGACCTTTCACAACGTTACCGTATTCATACTTTTTATAACGTTACCGTATTCAGACTTTTTACAACGTTACCGTATTCATACTTTTTATAACGTTACCGTATTCAGACTTTTTACAACGTTACCGTATTTATACTTTTTACAATGTTACTGTATTCAGAGTTTTTACAACGTTACCGTATTCAGATTTTTTACAACGTTACCGTATTCAGACTTTTCACAACGTTACCGTATTCAGACTTTTTACAACGTTACCGTATTCATACTTTCTACAACGTTACCGCATTCAGACGTTTTACAACGTTACCGTATTTAGACTTTTTGCAACGTTACCGTATTCAGATTTTTTGCAACGTTACCGTATTCAGACTTTTTACAACGTTACCATATTCAGATTTTTTATAACGTTACCGTATTCAGACTTTTTACAACGTTACCGTATTCAGACTTTTCACAACGTTACCGTATTCAGACTTTTTATAACGTTACCGTATTCAGACTATAGCATTCAACTATCAAATCAAGCTTTGTTTTTAAAGTGTCGTCTCATCTTATCTTTCAATAGAGTGTTGTGGACGATACCAACAGTATTATATCGGTTTTGTACAGATGACGAAGAAGAGTTTGAAGATACCAAAGAGGTAATCAGAAACCGTATATCGAAGAAAAGCAGACAATATAAGACAAAAAGAAAAAGTACAAAATGACAAACAATGATCTACAAAACAGTGGCGGATCCGCCTCCCCCCACTCCTAAAAATGGAAAAAAATATGATTTTTCACACGAAATACCCCAACATTTTTCGCGCCTCCCTCCGCTCGGCGCGATTTTTTTAAGTGCGCCCCCTAACTTGAAATCCTGGATCCGCCCCTGAGACATACATATAAAACTAAAGATCGAGTAACACAAACCACATCGGGGGTAAACTCAGGTGCTCTGGAAGGGTAGGCAGTTTCTGCTCTACTAGCGGCACCCGTCGTGCTCTTTATGTTGAGATCTATATGGCATTTATAATTACATTTGGGTTCAATGTTAGCTATTGTATCACTATTATGTCTTACGATGGCATTGTAAACTATCTGATATTTAAATGATTGTTTATGATATCTGCTCTCACGAAGATTAAATATATTATGTATAATGTCAAGATTATAGCGTTCTTTATACTAACGCTGTTCGGAAGGTTATATGTGAGGGTTGACATTTTACTCACATGTAGAAAACACTTGTGAGACCGCATCATTTCACTAAGAGGGGATTTGGGGCATGTGAAACTAGTTTGTCTCCGCCACTTTTTATAGACGTGCTTGTACCAAGTCGAGAAAGTGAACGATCAAGTATTTGTGTGTTAGTGGTATCGATTTTAGCTCTTTCTACCTTTTTTATATTTAATTTTGGAATTATTCCGAGAGTGATATTTTTGATTTTTCATTTTAATCAAATTGCGTACTCTAATTTACCATTCAAAACGATGCCCACTACGCTATTCTAATCGCCTAAAATACCATTCATATTGCCTTAGATACCATTCATATTGCCTAGAATACCATTCATATTGTCTAATATTATTAATCATTCTTAAAATTTGATTGGTAGATACCAAATCACATGATATACTGTATAAACAATGGTTGCACTGTCAACAATTTTTGTAATATAGAAAATAGTAGATTGCACGGTCATACAGCACGTTACTAAAAATAAACATACATTTTCCCAAATCATGACCACGTGGTTAAATCAGAAGATAGATCTTTTCAATGTTAAAATGATAAAATTGTTATTTGAATTACAAATTTGTTGAGTAAATAGTGTTACATATTATTGTGCTTTTGTGTGTTTACAAAATCCATAAACAAAAATGCAGTGATATATATACAGAAACCAAAAGTTACAGCATTGGACAAATAATTTTTAATTTCTGCTAAATTTTCCTTATATTTGTCAATAATGTAGATTAATAATATAACAATTGTAGCTTTTGTATGAGGTCGATACGTAGTTTATATCAAGTGGAACATATCTGTGATCATTTGTAACACACTAACTAACGTTGTGAGTTCAAACCCCGTCCACGGCAAGGTGTACTCGATACAACATTATGTGATACAGTTTGTCAGTGACTTACGGCAGGTCGATGGTTTACTCCGGGTACTCTGGTTTCCTCCAGCAATAAAATTGACCGAAAACGCTATTACTGAAATATTGTTGAACGTGACGTTAAACTGCATAAACCACCAACTACTATTTAAACTTGATTTGTATTTACCACTTCTTTAACAGGTGATTTTGCTATCTTGATAAAATCTGGTCTAAGGCTGAAAGTAGCATTGCTTTTAAATTTTCTGTCAGCTCTGAGAGCCTTCTTTGGATTGTATATCGGTCTAACAATTTCATCTGACCAGGTCGTAAGGCAATGGATCTTTGCTGTAGCAGCATGTCTGTTCTTGTACATAGCATTAGATGACATGGTATGCATAAAGATAGAACTATATTTTTTGTTGCTTTATTTGTATACAAATATCAAATTTGGTCGTCCTGAATATAGCTGAAAAATTGCTCGCTGGACGTTAAACACTAATCAATCAATCAATCAATCAAATTTGGTTATATTGTCTTCGACTATAATGAAAAGATTTCATGCCACCACCCTAAAATTCCATTATAAGTGGACTCAGTAGTGGTTGTGATTAATGGTGTTTAACGCCACTTTCAACAATATTTAAGCTATATCGTGGCAGACAGTTTTATTCGTGGAAGAATCCGAGGAAAACAACCGACCTGTCGCAAGTCACTGACAAACTTTATCACATTAATGTTGTATCGAGTACACCTCGCCTGAGCGCACATTGAAAAATTGAAAATCCAACTATCACGTGATATGTAACACGATAACCAATGATGATATCGGTTATTAGGACAATTTAAAGTTTGGTTATATTGACGTCTGAATATATTGAAAATATTTCATGCCGTCACCATAAAATTCCATTATAAGTGGACTTGATTGTTGCAACTAATCGTTAGAGAATATCGAAGGAGCAATCAAAAACAGACAATCCAGAGAAACTAAATAAACGTTAGAGAATATCGAAGGGGCATTCAAAAACAGACATTCCAGAAAAACTGGCAATTATGGTACACAATACGAAGAAAAACAACACAATATTGGTGGACATCACAATGTACAAAGAAAAACAAGTAAAGTAAATAAGAAAATAGCCCTCCTACAAACCACTGGAGATAAAGACGAAGCGAGCATCGTTTTTATGCGGAATTCGCAACGGACATCACAAGTCAGAACTCAGAACGTAAAGACACATAATAGGACAACATAAACAAAAACAACTAAAAAGATGAGCAGCACGGACGCCACGAAATATTCGGGGTTGAACTCAGGTGCTTGTGACGGTTAATATAGCATATATTACTTTGTGTTAACGGTTAAGTAGCTTAGATGCTCTTTCATAACAACAGTAGATCATAATCCTCAGTGTGAAAGAATATTTACAGTGATGTTAGGAGATAACTGGATAATTTCTTAGATGTTACAATGAAAACGTAAATATCTAATTAAGTGCGCAGGGCGTGTTTCTGGTATCACATTGATAAGGTCCGCTCAAAATTAAAAGAGTGGAAAATTAAATAATGTAAAATTCTTTGGAAGCAAAAAATATCACGGGGCTAATTATGATAGCCAAGGAGTGTTTTTGAATATGACTTTAATCGTGCAGCAACGTAGCCATATTTTAGGAGATTTTGTGTCTGCAGCTGAGCTCTATCCAGATGATCACTGAACGTATTTAGACACAAGCCCTAGAATAACTTGTAACAGATGTCGCATGTGGATTAGGAACTGCTTACCTTTCCACAAGCACCTCAGTTCACATCGGGTTTAGTGGAGTTCGTGTTGTGCGATCTGTAGATTTTAATGTCGTGTTGTGCGATCTGTAGATTTTAATGTCGTGTTGTGTTCATCATTGTTTGTTCTTTTGTACTTTTTCTTTTGGCCATTCCATTGGTTGTCCTTCTTTAGTTTACGGCTTTTATTTACCGATGTTTATCTTCACACTTCCCACTTTTCTTGTAAGTTGTGAAATGATACAATATTAAACCTCATTAAAATCATAAAGGAGCGATGCTTGATAGAAGTGATAATGGTCATACCGGTATGTCAATGCTGATGTGTTTATTGTTTTATAAGAATAAGAGGACAATTACACAATGGTTACAATATTATATTAATGTATGAAACTGATGGAAGAAGTATAATCAAAAACAAAAAATAACACATGTCGGTGGTAGATGGGGTGGGGATGCATCTCCAAACCCATGCCTCTGAAATATTTGACCCCAAGGTACGCCGGTGGTGACGAAGTGTATTTGATACAAAATAATTCAATAAAGTCTTGCGAAATGTCTCCGGTTTTCTCCGAATACACCGGTTTATTATACCAATAGAACATACACCGGTTTATTAGACCAATAAAACATACACCGGTTTATTAGACTAATAAAACATACACCGGTTTATTAGACCAAATAAACATGCTGCATTGATGTAACTGAAGTATTATTCAGGGGCGGATCCAGGATTTCAAGTTAGGGGGCGCACTTAAAATAATCGCGCTGAACGGAGCGAGGCGCGAAAATTTGTGGGGTATTTCGTGTGAAAAATCACGATTTTACGCAAAAAAAACATATTTTTTCCAATTTTAGGGGGCTAGCGCCGGGTGC
>MJUT01000535.1:178021-190563 GCA_002080005.1 Gigantidas platifrons
CCTGGGGGTGAACCAAGGTGTTCTGGAAGGGTAAGCAGTTCCTCCTCTACTGGTGGTACACGCCTGGGGTGCACCAAGGTATTCTGGAAGGATAAGCAGTTCCTGCTCCACTGGTGGTACCCGTCTGGCGGTGCACCAAGGTGTTTTGGAAGGGTAAGCAGTTCCTGCTCTACTGGTGGTATCCATCTGGGTTGATTGATTGATTGATTGATTGATTGATTGATTGATTGATTGATTGATTGATTGATTGATTGATATCATAAAATGAAAAATAAGAAACACCACACTGTTGAAACAGTTCCAAATTCAATAGAACAATTGTAGAAAGAGGTAAAATCGATGTCTTTAAAACATTTATATGACCGTTCACTTGTCTTGCTTGGTACAGGTACTGCAATAAAAAGTGGCGAGGTTAAACTAATCTTAGTGAAATGAAACGGTCATGTTTTCCTTTACTGTAAAATTTTTAATCCTCTTTTTCAAAGTCTAGCATTGGAATATCTTCTCCAATTTTTCGTAAAAATCGGCGCCATGTAAACCAATTACTCTCAATTACTAAAGAACAAAGTTCGACAGGTTTTTGCTCCAAAATTAGCAATGCTTCTGTTTTTGCATCAGGTAAAAATTCAATTTGATCAAAACTCAGTTTTAGATTTTTTCTTGCATTGACGATGGCAGTTATGTAGTCGTCCCTTGTCGATGGAGAAAACACATTATAAACAGCAGTCGGGAAAGGACTAAACACATTTAAACAATGACTACAAAGAAGACGAGCGAGTCGTCCGTTACCGTCGGCAAATGGATGAAGCGTCAGGAAGCCAAATAAGAGAACAGATGCACATTTAAAGGAGTTTTCCAGTTTGTTTCTCTCCGATTTGTCAGTAGATATTTCATTTATCATCATGTTGTATTGATCAACAATAGCTTGAATGGCCACACCTGCTATGTCTTCTGTTTTGTAACAGGGATAATGATATAGTTTTCCCTTAAATTCTGCAGTTCTTGGTAAAACACTGAATTTTCCAGGTGCCGTATTATTTTTATCCATTACATCTTTCATCAAAATCTCATGGCATTTTTTAATGCACACTTCGACATCAAGGATTCCCAAAAAATCCGATCTTTCTTCTTTTGGTATTTGTTTTAGTTCATTTTTCAGATGATGATATCCGCATAGTAAATTGATTGTTTCGGTTGTCTTGGCAGGTATCGTTTCTGTATTTGCCTCATCTTCTGCATCTAATGAACTTGGTAGACTGTCTTGTGAACTTTTAGTTCCATCTTCGATTGTTTGTGCATCAGCGTTGTTGCTTTTGAAATGGTCACCAGAGAGCCGTTTTTTTTCAAAGCAATTTCAGGGTCTGTATGTTCTTGTTTGGTATCTTGTTTCCGATTCGCTTTATCTACCACAATGCCAATTATTTTCTCAAACTTGTCCCTATGAACCACGCCAATATCTTCGCCCTTTTGTATTTGATACAGAAATTCTACATGCATCTCTTTTTTAACAACTGAACATTGTTTGGTATTTTTATTTCTTCTCCATGTTTTTTCATATTCAAGAATTTGTGTGATCATTTCAGAGACATTAGGGACTGTGCCATCCTTATCTTTTATCTCCCGCCATGATGGACGCTCTATCGGTTGAAATTTCAAGAAACGAGAACATGCCATTTCTGAAAAAGATTTTATTTGAAACTATAAAAATTTTCTTTTGAAATTAAAGAAAGTAACCTGCTTGATACAATATGTACGGTGCATAAACATTATATGCATATTGTGTTACTACAACTGTTTGTATATTGTCGAGTCAGTTGTGCAAGCAATATCACTACGAGGCGCATAGCGTCGAGTAGTGATGTGGTTTTGAACAACTTGCGAGGCATGATACTTACAATTGTAGCAACACATTTAAGCATATTATATGTTTATTTAACATTTTCATTGGACAAAAGATGGTAATACTGCTAGCTTTTATTAATATAGTTACTTTTTTTTAACAAATAGCAAGCCCTTTGGAAAACAACCTCTCTCGGGTTGACAAATCTGAATGTCTACCTCTAATAAGGGCCATAATTGTTTTATTATTTTTTTCAAAACAAGAGAAAGATATACTTCAAGTATTCAATACTTTATATGTGATCCCATGGGAAACAATGGACGAAAAATCTCATTTCTTTTTTTTTCATACATTTGATGCCATGGGAAACCCTATTTTTCTGGAACAAAAACAATACCTAAATAACTTGTTAACCCTTGCTTAACTATTTCATGTGAAATAATCAACCCTTAACCTCTCTCACCTTTTCTCATCCTCACCCTTCCACTTTGTACCACCCTAACTCATTCCCCTTTTTCCCACCCTTACCCATTCCCCTTTTTTCCACTATTAACCCTTCCCCTTCTCCCATCCTCAACCTTTCCCCATTTCCAATGACAATGTTTTACCGTCACAGAATTTGATTTATTTACTTTTAAATTCCTGTACAAAATTTGAAATTAAACAATTTTTCAAACTGTTTTTAATTTATTCTGTTTTTTTGTTGTTGTTACCATGTGTATCTTGCAGAAGAATATTCTTTTTTATATTTTTTGTAGATTTTTTGTTCATTATCATTGATTGTGGAAATGTAAAACATCATGAGCCCTTTTGAACATAAGGTCTTTTATCATGTCTATTCCATGTTTAGAACTAAAATGTCTAGCCAGTCCAAATGTTACTATACTTGTTGAGGCTATAATGAACACCAAAACACACCAATATACTTTCAAATATCTAATAACAATTGTGACCTGTAGACTTTGGAGCCAAACCCTAGACTGAGGCAAATTTAACTTTTCATAGTAATTGAAGTTCTATACACTATTGATACTGGAACTAAGTTATGGTCAGACTGCTAACAGACAGACATAATTAATGTCCTAAGTGTTGGTCAATAAAAGTTTATAACAGCACATGACCATCTGTGTAAATAAACAAAAAATCTTGTAAATAAAGTCATTAACCTAGTCTCTGCAGCATTAATGTTCCTTCAAACTTAGATAATAATGAAACTGAAATACCGTTACATAACAGTTCTTTTCCCTTAAGAAATAGATTCACGGTTTAAGTGAAAAGAGGGTCTTTCCGCTTGCATTCCCTTCTTTCCTTTCAATAGCCCATCCCTTTTACCAAGCCATTTTTTCTGAGGGCTGAGGGCAGAAAGTTTATAGTGTTCCCCGTTTGTCTTCCCAGCATCTGCGTAGAAATTTACCAACATCGCCGAAAGCCGGAGCTCCGACGAGCTTTCCAGATCTTTTTCCCTGTTTGTTACCTATAAATACTGTTGCAAACACATCAATGCACCTTTTGTGGCCTTTTTCGTGCTGATAGAGTCCTTTTCATTCAACAGTTTTGTCTATATCCTCATCAGTGCTGCGTTGAAACCGCAAATTTACGCCAGAATCTCCCAACCAGCAGGTGAGACGGCCATATTGTTGTTAGAAACTTCGCTTCCGGTTGGTAATGGCTGATTTTTTTAGGGGAACTAAAATTTGATAGTAAACAGCTCCCTAAGGTTAATATAGACAATATCACAACCAGAAACTGTTGTATTTCAACTCCAAATATGACAACAAAGATGTTTTACAGTGTGGCGAGGTACCATACACTTCAGGTAAAATTTCATCTACTCGTTTAATTTTCTTATTTAACGTTTAACTGATTTTAAAGAGTTATCTACCTGTAGTGTATGGTACCCCCCTTAGATTCTGAAGAGACAAATCCAAAAGTTATAGATAATCCCCAGACAAACTCAAATTCAACTGTCATAAAAGAAGTTATAGACACTAATAATACACAAAGCAAAGAGTGTAACCAGCCATGTAATACAGAACAAGATCAATACATGATGCAATGTCACAAATGTCATCGTTGAACACATTACTTATGCACGAAACTACATGTCTATCAACTTGGCACATTGACACATTCAAATCGGAGGTACACTTGTGAAAAATGCTCAGAAGTGCCGAATTCATTCAAGGAAAAATGGGCCTTGAAGTCTCTTCAGTCACAGACAAAAAATAACAGTGATATGGAACAAACAGAAGAAAAAATCACCACGCTACGGATTGTACAAAGAACTGAAGACTCTCTAGTGAACGCAATTACTGAAATTCATCAGAATAGTCAGGGAAAACGCAAGTAAGATGCTAAATGAAAACACCAAAACTAATGAAACTATTACAAGAAATTGAAAATCACTGAAAATCTGCAAGTGATATTAGCTAGTGATAAGAAGACGGAAATCAAAGATGGCCCAAAAGACAATGCAGTAACACCCTCTAGTAGTGCATACAATGACAGTACTAAGCGCCGCGTACAATTACCTGTAACAGATAGATACGAACCACTACAAAGTTTCGAACAAAGATCTAGATCATCGAGCATAAATGAAGAAGATGGTCCAAATGCAGCCAGAAAATCCTAATCATAGGAAATTCCCACATTAAGCATGTACGACAATATAACTTTCTCCCAAATTCAATTGTACACAAATATAATGGGTATTCATTTTCAGAAGTAAGTGGCAAAATTAAGGAACTTGATGAAAGATTATGACTGTATATTTTTGCATATTTTCACAAATGAAATGAAACCCCAGAGAAGGTGGTTGATCTATGTATTGATTTTCTTCATGAAATAAAATCACATTGTAGGTTTGCAAAAATCATAATTTCATTGCCATTTCTTACTGTAAAAGATATGGATTTCAACAACAAAATATTGCGTTGTAATATCCTTCTTCAGTACAGTTTTTTGAAGGATATGGACATTATTTTATGTGATAATTCAGTACTATATAATAGGGACCAAGCTGTCAGAGAAAATTATTTGAGAACAAAGGTTTACATCTTAATAAACAAGGGTTGAGTGTATTTGTTTCAAATATGAAATACTGTATGAGACAGGTTTTAAATATCCCTAATCAAGGCCGACGTACTGGCAATAATTGTCAGAGGGGTAATGTCAACAAGAGGCACAACAGAGTGAAAAACAGAGTAGGGGTAGGGATCAGAAAATGTTTGATCCTATTTCTCCATTTTTGGGGAATTTCCAACGTCCATGGTTTGGTTGATCAACACCATTACAAAGATAGATATACATATGATAAAAAACATTGTAGTTTCTTGATTTGTATATGATTATTGTATTAGACATTGCTGTTTGTTTATGTTTTCTTTTCTCTATGCATACATTCACAATTGAATTCTATGCAATAGTTTGTTGAATGGGAGTTGGTATATGTACATATATAATCATTGATGTAAGAAATAATTGACTAGGTCAGTAAGTAAAAGACTGTTTACTTATGTTAAATACAGTTTGAACAATGATAATGCTATATTTTATATCTAGTTATTCATTTGCAAGTAACTGGAATTAGCAAGAACCAGTTTACTGAGAGTGGTTTTTTTTCTTTCCCTTTCATTGTACATGTTCAAAAAGTGCACGGGTACATATATGCTTACTGTACATAATTCATTAGTTGATAGATTAGCAATTTATTGGATTTACAAAATTGTAAGAACAAAAATGGTAATATTAATAATGATAAATAAAATCTTTAAAGTCAAAGCACACTCAGTCATGAATATGATACATTTAAAACAGAAATAAATTTATAAAGGTGAAAGTAATTTATAAAATAAAAATAATTCTTAAGCATAAGAAGAAAGATGATTAAAATTTTATCTGATAGTCATTTACACATTAAATCTGTTAATTACAGGTTTTATAATTTTAGCTACTTAATAGATATATTTGTTTATCATTGGTTGTCTGTATTCCTTGTCAGATGGAGCAAATGTTTATTTTATTAGTATGTGTGTCACAGAAAAATCTTATATAATACATAAACTTCATATTGGACGTTGGAACATAAATGGGTACAAACATAAGGGTTTTAATAAGTACAGTGACCCAAGGTTCTTAAGAGATGTAAATAATAAAGATAATATATGCTTAAGTGAAACCCATTGTTCTTTAGATGAAGCGTTGAGTCTTCCATTGTTTAAGTCATTTCATCTAGTAAGGCCAAAGGCAAAGCGCACAGACAAAATTTCAGGTGGCTTATCAATATTTATTAGAAAATAAGCTGGCATAAAATTTGTAGAACACAAAACAAATGATTATATTTGGTTAAAACTGGAAAAAGAGTTTTTTGGTACACCCAAAAATATATTCCTATGCTTTATTTACAATCCTCCTGTGTCTTCATCTTATTCCCAGTCACTAGATGAACATATTTTTGAATACATTGAAAATGATATTAGAAAATACTCAGAACTTGAAAATATTTTATTGGCAGTAGATCTGAATGCCAGAACTGGAAGTGGTCAGTTAGATTTTATTGAATGTGATTCAAATTATAATCATATACATCATGATGAATATATTCCTGATAGTGATTTACCTATTAGATATAGTAAGGATAATGTAGTTACAAGTAGACGGAGAGAGCTAAAAGACTTTTGTATATACATGTATTCTGGTCTAAGAATATTGAATTGTCGAATTATAGAAGATTTTTCTGGTCAAATGACTTGTCACACTCCTAATCAATATATCAAAGCATAGTGAAATAAAGTGGTGACAACTAAATATTTGGCCAAATTTCAAAGCCCAAGGGTTATGACTCGTCCAAAAATCATTGAACAGGAACGAAATGTAAGCTTGATCTGTAACTTATCATTATACACCCACATACCAAACATCAGGTAAATATCTCAAAGCATAGCGAAAAAGGTGGTAACAACTGTTTTATTTCGGAATTACGGAATGACGGATATGGGTAACATTATATGTCCCGGACACTTAGTGGCGGGGACATAAACAAATGTATTCTATAGAAATACATACCATTACATACACAACGAGTGTGTTGGTAGAAGACTTTGTATCATGTCAGGCCTGTTGTGTGAACCAGTACTATTACGAGCCGCCATAACGACGAGTTGTGATGCGGTTAGTTCACTCAACTGCCAACAATGTCTTGCCCACACACTATGTATATACTAAATGTTTACTCCTTAAAACTGATTACGCTAACACATAATAAACGAAATTTAAATACGGCTATTTAGTATTAAACACCATTAAAGTGCAGACGCCTTCCCTATTAATGCAAGGTAAAAAAAAATCAAAATACTTTAAGAAAAAAATAATTTATACCTATCTACCAAATTTTTCAGTTTAATGGTGGGAAACAGATATATTTTGCTTTGCCCTTTTTGAAATCATGTGCAATAAACAGGTCGATTTTATTTACATTTTCGTAAGCGAATGACAGTATGACCAGTTATGGTTTTCTGTTGGAGGGATGATGATTTCTTTGGATCAATTTTTTTATTTTCATCATTTTTTGCTGTTAATTTTTTAATCTTAATTATAGAGTCAGGAATGTAGTATTTAATTATTGCAGTCCAACCTCAAAAGATATATGTTTGAGATATCTACTCTTGGATATTCAGGTAAATTTCTTTCTTTTGTAAGCTGCATTGCAATGATTTTATCAACTGAAACATTCATAAGTAAAATGATCAATAATATCAACGCAATTTAGCCATTACACGCTGGGTTGGCATAAAACCCTACGATCAATTGAATAGTACTAATGTACTGTGTCATATTTGTATTACTAATCCACTATCAGTGATCTGGACCAAGATTTGAACCAAAGTCCGTCTGACAAGATTCAAAATTTCAAGATTCTCATGAAACCATAATTTAAACAGTGGTGCAGAGAATTTTCCAATTTAACATAAATAGATGTTAAATACACATGACAAGACAAGATGGTCTACAAAATTAGATAATAATACCACAAATGAAATAACATCATTGCATTTGGACGACAGAGATATGTAGCTAACTAGGAGGACTAGCATGATATTGTAGGACACTAATGACTTTGCACAGCTTCGTTAGTTTTGGTTTATTTTCAATTTGGAATAATTGACCAAACAAAGTATTGATTCTGCGTGAAAAATATTGACTCAGGTATAATTTTCTTTCTTTTGCCAAAGATTTACATTGAAGAATGTGGTGAAATTCATCACCTATCTCTGCATCCGTGCATATATTACACAGTCTATTCCCATGATCAATACCATTCCATCTTCCTGTTTCGATAGGTAATTGATGATTACCAGTTCTAAATTTACAAAATGTGATTCTGTTTTTATATGTTAAAATATATAAATATGGTTCAAATTCAAAATTTTCTTCAAATAATTTATAACACCACCCTTTTGACGAGTTTTCCATATTTGATCGCCATTCCTGTTGAAACTGGTCCAATAATCTTTGCTTCAGTGTAATATTTAACCATGTACAATTAATATTTCCCAGGCTCTCCAAAATATTACTGAAACCACAATTATCTAAGATGATCTTTACATTATCAAACCTAGAAGACTGGTATTGACCATGATAATTTTTAACATACATAATTATATTTATAAAGAATGAGTGATAGGTTGCTATTTTTACCATTTATTAACTTATACCAATAATCTACCATACCTAGTTTTATATAAACAGACATAGGATATGCCCCAAGCTCTCCATATATCATGAAATTAGCGGTTGATTTTTTTTTTAATTTAACAAATGTTTGCAAAATTTTAAATGGACTCTTTCAATTATATTATTATTACCAACACCACATATTTCACACCCGTAGAGTAGAATAGGCTTTACCATCTTATCAAAAAGATCATACTGCATTTTATAGAAAGATTATGAACTCTTCCCTTTTGTAATACTTCATATATAGCTTTGGTAGCTTTTCCAACAATCTTTTTCTTTATGTTCAAATAGCTGCCAGTATTAGAAAAATGTATTCCAAGATAATTATAATCTCTTGCAATTTTTAAATTAGAACCTTTATATGAAAAATTAAAATGATGCAATCGTGCTCTAGTAAAAACAACAATTCTTGTTATCGAAATATTAACTTTTAACTTCCATGTGTCACAGTATTCACTAAAATTATTTAATTGTACTTAGAGATCCTCCACTGAATCAGAAAATAACACCATGTCATCTGCGTATAGTAATATAAACAATCTAAGAAAAATATCTAATTCGTCTTCAATATCTTTAGCTATGGAATCCAAACCTTTAGAATGTCTATCATGCAAAAATCGTTCCAGATCATTTAAATAGAGAAGAAATAGGAAAGGATATACATTTTCTTCTTGTCTGACTCCAGCATTACAAGCAAAATATTGAGTTTTGTTACATTTATATACAACACGTGATTTAATTCCATTGAACATATTAAAAATTACATTATACATTTTACCATTAATTTGGTTAATTAAAAGTTTGTTCCAGAACACATCCCTCCAAACAGTATCGACAGCAGCAGCAAAATCTATAAAAGCGCAAAATAATTTCTTTTTCTTACATTTCATAATATTTACTAACATATGTAAAATGAATAAATTATCAGTTGTGGAATAACAAGAGAAAATATATGTAAATGTTATCTATGTTATACTACTAAATATGTGTTTTATATGATTAGCATACCTATTTTAAATATCAAAACATCCAAGTGCCAGACATAAACTTACAGTGCTTGACACTCTTATTCAACAATTGTAAAAGCCAAACCAAATGCATTGAAAACCCAAAGCAAGAGTTAAATCATTGTACCAAATTAAACTAAGACAATAATATTCATTATATTTCAGACAGTTAAGATCATTGTACCAAATTAGACTAAGACAGTAATATTCATTATATTTCAGACAGTTAAGATCATTGTACCAAATTAGACTAAGACAATAATATTCATTATATTTCAGACAGTTAAAATCATTGTACCAAATTAGACTAAGACAATAATATTCATTATATTTCAGACAGTTAAATCATTGTACCAAATTAGACTAAGACAATAATATTCATTATATTTCAGACAGTTCAAATCATTGTACCAAATTAGACTAAGACAATAATATTCATTATATTTCAGACAGTTAAAATAATTGTACCAAATTAGACAAAGACAATAATATTAATTATATTTCAGACAGTTAAAATCATTGTACCAAATTAGACTAAGACAATAATATTCATTATATTTCAGACAGTTAAAATCATTGTACCAAATTAGACTAAGACAATAATATTCATTATATTTCAGACAGTTAAAATCATTGTACCAAATTAGACTAAGACAATAATATTAATTATATTTCAGACAGTTAAAATCATTGTACCAAATTAGACTAAGACAATAATATTCATTATATTTCAGACAGTTAAATCATTGTACCAAATGAGACTAAGACAATAATATTAATTATATTTCAGACAGTTAAATCATTGTACCAAATTAGACTAAGACAATAATATTCATTATATTTCAGACAGTTAACATCATTGTACCAAATTAGACTAAGACAATAATATTCATTATATTTCAGACAGTTAAGATCATTGTACCAAATTAGACTAAGACAATAATATTCATTATATTTCAGACAGTTAAGATCATTGTACCAAATTAGACTAAGACTAAGACATATTTGATCGCCATTCCTGTTTTTTCAGACCCGTATAGTAGAATAGGCTTTACTATCTTATCAAAAAGATCATATTGGCATTTTATTGAAAGATTATGAACTCTGCCCCTTTTTAATACTTCATACATAGCTTTGGTAGCTTTTCCAACAATCTTTTTCTTTGTGTTCAAATAGCTGCCAGTAGTAGAAAAAATTATTCCAAGATAAATATAATCCTTTACAATTTGTAAATTAAAACCGTGATATGAAAAATTAAAATGATGCAATCGTGCTCTAGTAAAAGCAACAATTCTTGTTATCGAAATATAACTTTTAACTTCCATGTGTCACAGTCTTCACTAAAATTATTTAATTGTACTTAGAGATCTTCCACTGAATCAGAAAATAACACCATGTCATCTGCGTATAGTAATATAAACAATCTAAGAAAAATATCTAATTCGTCTTCAATATCGTTAGCTATGGAATCCAAACCTTTAGAATGTCTATCATGCAAAAATCGTTCCAGATCATTTAAATAGAGAGGAAATAGGAAAGGATATAAATGTTCTTCTTCTCTGACTCCAGCATTACAAGGAAAATATTGAGTTTTGTTACATTTATATACAACACGTGATTTAATTCCATTGAACATATTAAAAATTACATTATACATTTTACCATTAATTTGGTTAATTAAAAGTTTGTTCCAGAACACATCCCTCCAAACAGTATCGACAGCAGCAGCAAAATCCATAAAAGCGCAAAATAATTTCTTTTTCTTACATTTCATAATATTTACTAACATATGTAAAATGAATAAATTATCAGTTGTGGAATAACAAGAGAAAATATATGTAAATGTTATCTATGTTATACTACTAAATATGTGTTTTATATGATTAGCATACCTATTTTAAATATCAAAACATCCAAGTGCCAGACATAAACTTACAGTGCTTGACACTCTTATTCAACAATTGTAAATGCCAAACCAAATGCATTGAAAACCCAAAGCAAGAGTTAAATCATTGTACCAAATTAGACTAAGACAATAATATTCATTATATTTCAGACAGTTAAGATCATTGTACCAAATTAGACTTAGACAATAATATTCATTATATTTCAGACAGTTAAAATCATTGTACCAAATTAGACTAAGACAATAATATTCATTATATTTCAGACAGTTAAATCATTGTACAATCGACTCCACTTATTCGAATATCGTATAATAGAATATTGTCGATAATTGGATATTCTTTCAAAACACCAAACCATTTCTTAAGTTTTAAAGGAAAAAAACTCTGTTTATTTGAATATTGGATAAGCGTATGCATCGGGTATTTGGATGGAAAAATTCAGGTAAAAAGTTGTCAAACTTCGTAATAATCGAATATTCTTCTACATTTTTGACAGGAAGTGCAGCTTTGGAAGAGCTCACATACTCCATTATCAGTCGGGAAGCCAGTGACGCAGGAGAGTTCCACCTAAAACAAAGTCACGTGACTTCGCGTCATTTTTGATGAAAAATGACGTTCAACCCTTCGGTTAAAATACGTCGGTTTACAATAAATACGTACGCTTGAAATCAATTAAAATATACGAATATGTCTATGGATAAATAGAAATTTATTGCATCACTTCAGTTTTTATTTATATAGTGCACAAACATCGAATTTTGCTACTTGAAGTGGACTCATTTGCAAAACAAATGTCGAGGTGGTTCTATTTAAGTCAAAAAATTAATTAAAACAACATGATGGCTTTCTGTAACATCCATTGCCTGAGGAAATCACCTATGATCATTGTCATACCGACAACTAGTGCCAATGTCTTGTGGGATGCAATTGTGTCACTTAGTTCTACACCCACCTTGATCGATCGACCATTTGCCAAACATCGAAATTCATTGTCTTTCGGAACACATCGGTGGTGTTTCTTAACATCAACAATAAACGACACACAAGCGTACA
>MJUT01000535.1:199098-217653 GCA_002080005.1 Gigantidas platifrons
AAACTGACACCCACGATATAGCTGAAATATTGTTGAAAGTGACATTAAACACCATAAAACTAAACCAAACAATTATTAGGAAATGTTAGAACACATAATGTACACTTATGTCACACCTACATTGTACAACGTACCAATTGTCTGATCCCATGAAAAAGACGTTTGATCAAATGTTAGGAACAGCCTAATACCGAAACGACAGCTAGACCATGTATGAATACCTCCGTGACTTTCTCTACGGAGATTAAACATTACGTGGTCGTCATCATTCTTGTTTTAACTAGAACGCTACGTTTGCTGACCTCTCTTCTTTAAGAAGAGTTTGAAGATAACTAACCAGAATCCGTAAATCAAAGGACAGACAACACAATGGCCAAACACAAAAGGACAAACAAAGATCTACAAAACACTGTACAGAAAACTAGGGATCGAGACCACGAACCTGGGAGTGAACCAAGGTGTTCTGGAAGAGTAAGCAGTTCCTGCTCTACTCGTGGTACCTACCTGGGGGTGAACCAATGTGTTCTGGAAGTGTAAGCAGTTCCTTCTCTACTGGTGGTACCTACCTGGGGGTGAACCAAGGTTTTCTGGAAGTGTAAGCAGTTCCTGCTCTACTCGTGGTACCTACCTGGGGGTGAACCAATGTGTTCTGGAAGTGTAAGCAGTTCCTTCTCTACTGGTGGTACCTATCTGGGGGTGAACCAATGTGTTCTGGAAGTGTAAGCAGTTCCTTCTCTACTGGTGGTACCTACCTGGGGGTGAACCAAGGTGTTCTGGAAGTGTAAGCAGTTCCTGCTCTACTGGTGGTACCTGCCTGGGTGTGAACCTAGGTGTTCTGGAAGTGTAAGCAGTTCCTGCTTTACTGGTGGTACCTACCTGGGGATGAACCAAGGTGTTCTGGAAGTGTAAGCAGTTCCTGCTCTACTGGTGGTACCTACATGGGGGTGAACCAAGGTGTTCTGGAAGGGTAAGCAGTTCCTGCTCTACTTGTGGTACCTGCCTGGGTGTGAACCTAGGTGTTCTGGAAGGGTAAGCAGTTCCTACTCAACTGGTGGTACCCGACTGGAGGTGAACCAAGGTGTTCTGGTAGGGTAAGCAGTTCCTGCTCTACTGGTGGTACATGCCTGGGGATGAACCAAGGTGTTCTGGAAGGGTAAGCAATTCCTGCTCTACTGGTGGGACCTGCCTGGGATGAACCAAGGTGTTCTGGAAGGGTAAGCCGTTCCTGCTCTACTTGTGGTACCAGCCTGGGGGTGAACCAAGGTGTCTTGGAAGGGTAAGCAGTTCCTGCTCTACTGGTGGTACCCGCCTGGGGATGAACCAATGTGTTCTGGAAGTGTAAGCAGTTCCTGCTCTACTGGTGGTACCTGCCAGGGGGTGAACCAAGGTATTCTGGAAGGGTAAGAAGTTCCTGCTCTACTGGTGGTACTTGCCTGGGGGTGAACAAAGTTGTTCTGGAAGGGTAAGCAGTTCCTGCTCTACTGGTGGAACCCGCCTGGAGGTGTACCAAGGTGTTCTGGAAGTGTAAGCAGTTCCTGCTCTACTGGTGGTACCCGCCTGGTGGTGAACCAAGGAGTACTGGAAGGGTAAGCAGTTCCTGCTCTACTGGTGGTACACGCCTGGGGGTGAACCAATGTGTTCTGAAAGGGTAAGCTGTTCCTGCTCTACTGGTGGTACCCGCCTGGGGGTGAACCAATGTGTTCTGGAAGGGTAAGCTGTTCCTGCTCTACTGGTGGTACCCGCCTGGGGGTGAACCAAGGTGTTCTGGAAGGGTAAGCAGTTCTTGCTCTACTGGTGGTACATGCCTGGGGGTGAACCAAGGTGTTCTGGAAGGGTAAGCAGTTCCTGCTCTACTGGTCGGACCTGCATGGGATGAACCAAGGTGTTCTGGAAGGGTAAGCAGTTCCTACTCTACTGGTGGTACCCGCCTGGGGATGAACCAATGTGTTCTGGAAGTGTAAGCAGTTCCTGCTCTACTGTTGGTACCTTCCTGGGGGTGAACCAAGGTATTCTGGAAGGGTAAGCAGTTCCTGCTCTAGTGGTGGTACTTGCCTGAAGGTAAACAAAGGTGTTCTGGAAGGGCAAGCAGTTCCTGCTCTACTGGTGGAACCCGCCTGGGGGTGAACCAAGGTGTTCTGGAAGTGTAAGCAGTTCCTGCTCTACTGGTGGTACCCGCCTGGGGGTGAACCAAGGTGTTCTGAAAGGGTAAGCAGTTCCTGTTCTACTGGTGGTACCCGCCTGGGGGTGAACCAATGTGTTCTGGAAGGGTAAGCAGTTGCTGCTCTACTGGTGGTACATGCCTGCGGGTGAACCAAGGTGTTCTGGAAGGGTAAACAGTTCCTGCTCTACGGGTCGGACCTGCCTGGGATGAACCAAGGTGCTCTGGAAGGGTAAGCAGTTCCTGCTCTACTTGTGGTACCCGCCTGGCGGTGAACCAAGATGTTCTGGAAGGAAAAGCAGTTCCTGCTATACTGGTCGTACCCGCCTGGGAGTGAACCAAGGTGTTCTGAAAGGGTAAGCAGTTCCTGCACTACTGGTGGTACCCGCCTGGTGGTGAACCAAGGAGTAATGGAAGGGTAAACAGTTCCTGCTCTACTGGTGGTACCCGCCTGGGGGTGAACCAATGTGTTCTGGAAGGGTAAGCAGTTCCTGCTCTACTGGCGGTACCCGCCTGGGGGTGAACCAATGTGTTCTGGAAGGGTAGGCAGTTCCTGCTCTACTGGTGGTACACGCCTGTGTGTGAATCAAGGTGTTCTGGAAGAGTAAGCAGTTCCTGCTCTACTGGTGGTACCTATCTGGGGGTGAACCAAGGTGTTCTGGAAGTGTAAACAGTTCCTGCTCTACTGGTGGTACCTACCTGGGGGTGAACCAAGGTGTTCTAGAAGGGCAAGCAGTTCCTGCTCTACTTGTGGTACCTGCCTGGGGGTGAACCTAGGTGTTCTGGAAAGGTAGGCAGTTCCTTCTCAACTGGCGGTACCCGCCTGGAGGTGAACCAAGGCGTTCTGGAATGGTAAACAGTTCCTACTCTACTGGTGGTACATGCCTGGGGGTGAACCAAGGTGTTCTGGAAGGGTAAGCAGTTCCTGTTCTACTGGTGGGACCTGCCTATGATGAACCAAGGTGGTCTGGAAGGGTAAGCCGTTCCTGCTCTACTTGTGGTACCTGCCTGGGGATGAACCAATGTGTTCTGGAAGTGTAAGCAGTTCCTACTCTACTGGTGGTATCTGCCTGGGGGTGAACCAAGGTATTCTGGAAGGGTAAGCAGTTCCTTCTCTACTGGTGGAACCCGCCTGGGGGTGAACCAAGGTGTTCTGGAAGTCTAAGCAGTTCCTGCTCTACTGGTGGTACCCGCCTGGGGGTGAACCAAGGTATTCTGAAAGGGTAAGCAGTTCCTGCTCTACTGGTGGTACCCGCCCGGGGGTGAACCGAGGTGTTCTGGAAGGGTAAGCAGTTCCTGCTCCACTGGTGGTACATGCCTGGGGGTGAACCAATGTGTTCTGGAAGGGTAAGCAGTTCCTGCTCTACTGGTCGGACCTGCCTGTGATGAACCAAGGTATTCTGGAAGGGTAAGCAGTTCCTGCTCTACTGGTGGTACCCGCCTGGGGATGAACCAATGTGTTCTGGAAGTGTAAGCAGTTCCTGCTCTACTGGTGGTACCTGCCTGGGGGTGAACCAAGGTATTCTGGAAGGGTAAGCAGTTCCTGCTCTACTGGTAGTACTTGCCTGGGGGTGAACAAAGGTGTTCTGGAAGGGTAAGCAGTTCCTGCTCTACTGGTGGAACCCGCCTGGGGGTGAACCAAGGTGTTCTGGAAGTGTAAGCCTTTCCTGCTCTACTGGTGGTACCTGCCTGGGGGTGAACCAATGTGTTCTGGAAGGGTAAGCAGTTCCTGCTCTACTGGTGGAACCAGCCTGGGGGTGTACCAAGGTGTTCTGGAAGTGTAAGCAGTTCCTGCTCTACTGGTGGTACCCACCTGGTGGTGAACGAAGGAGTACTGGAAGGGTAAGCAGTTCCTGCTCCACTGGTGGAACCCACCTGGGGGTGAACCAAGGTGTTCTGGAAGGGTAAGCAGTTCCTGCTCTACTGGTGGTACATGCCTGGGGTGAACCAAGGTGTTCTGGAAGGGTAAGCAGTTCATCCTCTACTGGCCGGACCTCACTTGGATGAACCAAGGTGCTCTGGAAGGGTAAGCAGTTCCTGCTCTACTTGTGGTACCCGCCTGGTGGTGAACCAATGTGTTCTGGAAGGGTAAGCAGTTCCTGCTCTACTGGTGGTACCCGCCTGGGGGTGAACCAATGTGTTCTGGAATGGTAAGCAGTTCCTGCTCTACTGGTGGTGCATGCCTTGGGGTGAACCAAGGTGTTCTGGAAGGGTAAGCAGTTCCTGCTCTACTGGTGGTACATGCCTTGGGGTGAACCAAGTTGTTCTGGAAGGGTAAGCAGTTCCTGCTCTACTGGTGGGACCTGCCTGGGAAGAACCAAAGTGCTCTGGAAGGGTAAGCAGTTCCTGTTCTACTTGTGGTACCCGCCTGGGAAGAACGAAAGTGCTCTGGAAGGGTAAGCAGTTCCTGCTCTACTGGTGGTATCCTCCTCGGGGTGAACCAAGGTGTTCTGAAAGGGTAAGCAGTTCCTGCTCTATTGGTGGTACCCGCCTGGGGGTGAACCAAGGTGTTCTGGAAGGGTAAGCCGTTCCTGCCCTACTGGTGGTACCCGCCTGGGGGTGAACCAATGTGTTCTGGAAGGGTAAGCAGTTCCTGCTCTATTGGTGGTACACGCCTGGGATGAATCAAGGTGTTCTGGAAGGGTAAGCAGTTCCTATTCTACTGGTGGTACCCGCCTCGGGGTGAACCAAGGTGTTCTGGAAGGGTAAGCAGTTCCTGCTCTACTGGTGGTAGATGCCTGCGGGTGAACCAAGGTGTTCTGGAAGGGTAAGCAGTTCCTGCTCTACTGGTGGTACATGCCTCGGGGTGAACCAAGGTGTTCTGGAAGGGTAAGCAGTTCCTGCTCTACTGGTGGTACCCGCCTTGGGGTGAACCAATGTGTTCTGGAAGGGTAAGCAGTTCCTGCTCTACTGGTGGTACCCGCCTGGGGTGAACCAGTGTGTTCTGGAAGGGTAAGCAGTTCCTGCTCTACTGGTGGTACCCACCTAGGGTGAACCAAGGTGTTCTGGAAGGGTAAGCCGTTCCTGCTCTACTGGTGGTACACGCCTGGGGGTGAACCAATGTGTTCTGGAAGGGTAAGCAGTTCCTGCTCTACTGGTGATACACGCCTGGTGTGAACCAATGTGTTCTGGAAGGGTAAGCAGTTCCTGCTCTACTGGTGGTACTCATCGTGCTACTCCAGTTTAATATCATCTCTACATTTTCGATATCATCTTTCGGTTTATTTTATCTGAGTTTTGATTTGTAAATTAAGTATGACATTGTTGTCATGTACATCATCTGTAAATATTTTACATACCAGCTGACAAATAAGAAGAGCTTCGAGGACATCTACACATACCAGCATGCTCGACTTCACAATGAAATAGTATATACAAACAATGAAACAATAATTGATTGATTGATTGATTGATTGATTGATTGATTGATTGATTGATTGATTGATTGATTTATTTATTTATTTATTGAAAAATAAGAGATACCACACTGTCGAAACAGCTACAAATCCAATAGAACAATTGTAGAAAGAGTTAAAATCGATGTCTTTAAAACATTTACATGACCGGTACTGTAATATAAAGTGGCGAGGTTAAACTAATTTTTTGGGGGGAGGGGGGACAACTGCCCTCTTAGTCAAATGAAGCGGTCGTGTTTTCCTTTTCTATAAAAGTGTTAATCAGCGTTTCAATGTTTAGCATTGGACTATCACATTTTCCCATTTTTCGTAAAAAGCGGCGCCAGGTAAACCAATTACTCTCAATTATTAAATAACAAAGATCGGCAGGTTTTTGTTCCAAAATTAGCAATGCTACTCTTTGTGCATCAGATGAACATTCAAGTAGACCAGAACTCAGCTGTAGGTCTTGTCTTGCGTTGAAAATGGCAGTTAGGTAGTCGTACCTTGTCGATGAAGAAAACACATTGTAAATAGCAGTCGGGAATGGACTAAACATATTTAAACAATGACTACAAAGAAGACGAGCGAGTCGTCCGTTACCGTCGGCAAATGGGTGAAGAATCAGGAAACTAAAAAAGAGAACAGATGCACATTTAAAGGACATTTGCAGTAGGTTTATCTCCTGTTGGTCTTGACATCTTCCTTCTATCATCTTGTTGTCTTTAGATATTTCATCTATCATATTGTGGTATTGATCAACAACAGCTAGAACGGCGTCATGTGCTATGTCTTTTGTTAAGTACCAGGGATAATGAAATTCTGTTCTATTAAATTCCGTATATCTGTCTAAAACACTAAATATTCCAGGACCAGTATACTTATTATTCATTTTACCTTTCATCAAAATCTTATGGGATATGTTAATGCTTTCCTCGACATCAATGATTCCCAAATAATTTGATCTTTCGTCTACTGGTATCTCTTTGTGTTTTAGGCCATTTTCCAGATGAAGATATCCTAATAGTAAATTGATTGTTTCGGTTGGCATTGCACGTATTGTTTTGTCTTCTGCATCTAAAAAACTTTGTAGACTGTCTTGTGAACTCGCTTTATCTATCCCAATGGAAATTATTTCTTTTAACTTGTTCCTATGATCCACGCTAATACCTTTTACGCCATTTTGTATTGGATACAGACATTCTAGATATATCTCTTGTTTAACAGCTGAACATTTGTCGGTATTTTTATTCTTAATTGTTGTCCATGTTTTTTCATATCTAAGAATGTCTTTTATCATTTCAGAGACTTTAGGGATGTTTTCTTTCTCATCTTTTATCTCCCGCCATGTTAGACGCTCTGTCGGATTAAAGTTCAAGAAATGTGAACATATCCTTTCTGAAAAAGATTTTAATGTATATATTATGAAATTAAAGAAAGTAGCATGCTTGATACAAGATGTTCGGTGCATAAACATTATATGCATATTATGTTGTTACAACTGTTTGTACATTGTCAGCCATTGTGTTGTCCGTCTTCGATTTATGGATTCTTATTACCCCTTTGGTATCTTCAAATTCTTCTTGCGTCAGCAATATCACTACGAGATGCATAGCGTCGAGTAGTGATACGGCTTAAACAACTGGTGAGGCATGATACTAGCAATTGCACCAACACATTTATGCATATTATACGTTTATTTACAGACCCTAGATTGTATAAGTTTACAATACGCATGAAACACAAACCAACAATAAACGCAAACGAAACGAACGAAAAACGAACGAACGCTTCACACGAACGACACGAAAAACGCACGATATAAGAAACGAACGCGCGATTTACGAAACGAACGCACGATACACGAAACAAACGCACGATACACGAAACGAACGCACGATACACGAAACGAACGCACGATACACGAATAGTATCGTGTTATTATTTGAATGACTTTTGTAATCCTATATTTTATAAGCAAGTTATATATAAATGATAAATTAGTCGGTGAAGTAATAGGATAATACAATTTATATTAAATAGTTTATATTACCAATGTGTTTAATAATTATATTAATGATTAAATTTTAAATCTCATATATTTGACTTCCAAATATGACTTTCTATTTATATAATTATACAGAATTTATATTTATAATTATTCGGATTATGAATTGATAATTCCAACCAGACATAGGTGTATCAGTTATTTTCTAGGTTAAGCTATCCGAGAGGTGTGTGGCTTCAAAAGGTCATATAATTGTTAATTAATTTGAAATTACAAATGTTAGAACATAGTAAAGTACTCTCGACAATATAATTTTGCTTTACTTAATCATTAAGACCATGGATTTTCCCCCTTGTTCCCTAAGGCAAAATTCTATTGTTTTGATTACTTTACAATGTTCTAAGTTTGTAAGAACATGATAATCCCTGTCTTCGCTCGTACTTATTCATGAAGACAGTGATTATCATGTTCTTACATATACTAAGTATAGGTTATTCAATACCTGGTCATAGTATATGAAAAAGAATGCCTCGAGGCGAAGAAATTATAAGTAATTAAGATTTTTTTCTAATAAAAATCACAGGTTCAATGGGGACAGGACACAGCATCCCCCTTTTTACAACCTACTCCCCCCCCCTCCCCTTTAAAAAAAAAAAATTTGATGTTTTTTTTCATTTCCATGGCTTAGAAATATGTAAAACAGCAATAATATGCCGTTTTCTGATACATATCAGTCGACTGATGTAATCAGAAAACGGCATTTCTATATACATATCAGTCGACTGATGCAATCAGAAAATGCCATATTATTGCTGTTTTACATATTTCTAAGCCATGGAAATGAAAAAAAACATTAAAATTTTTATTTTTTTAAAAGGGGGTAGGGTGTAAAAAAAGGGGGGATGCTGTGTCCTGTCCACAAGCACCTGTGATAAAAATAAATAAATAAAAAATACAATTTGTTCTATCATATTCAATTATTATCCCTGAATTTGGTGAGTTTCAACTCACTCACTTCTTTCTTAAAAAATGTCAGAGTTTATCATTTACCTCACCAACAAAGACAGTAAGTAAAGAATAAGGGATTAGTACAACTGTTATGTATGTCTAACATATGAATGAAAAGGGGGGGAGGGAGTTCATAATCATTAAATTGTTACAACATAGAAAAATTTGCAGCATTTACTGATAATATATCTATATATTGCCTCAAGGGGTTTTCCTAGCTGCAATAATGTAGCTCCTGTGACAAACTTGTGTCTCGGCGGAGCTACAAAGCGGTGCCATTCGCCACAATGGAGCAAAAAAATATATCGCAGTTGAACATAAAAATTCACTATTTACGCTTCAAACATTTCATTATAATCCCAGTCCTTGTTAAATCGGTTTGGCTGAAAAATGTATTCTTTTCAAAAGTACAACAACAATTGTTCAAATTTATCTATCGTTCGCCATAACCGGAAACTACGGAAGGCGGAGCTTTTCTAAATATGGTATTTCTACTACGATATTTAGTATATTTACTATGGCTGATGTAAACATTCACGCCCCAAAATCGCCAAATATGGCATCCAAAAAATACCAAAGTGAGGCTTTGACCGGAAAATGACCGCAAATGTTGAAATTCAAAATGTAGTTGGTAAGCGAATTTTTTTTTTGTGGGAATTACATTCTAAAATACTGGTAGGTAATAAAAACTTGTTATATTGGACAACTTGTAATGGCATCCCGTTAAAACCCTTGCGAGTAAGCGAGCATTTAGGGTTGTATTATTAGAACTAGGTTTTCCTTACTCCACCTTTACCATGTTTACAAACACATTCACCTAATTAAATCATCACAAATATGCGCCGATGCCTACAGGCATTAAAAACTGTGTTATATGAAAAATATTCAATAACACAAGACAAAGAAAGTATGGGCTAAGAGTTGACATTTCACAGCTGCAGTGCATATATTTCCCAGGTGAAACTGCCAGAGGCGTTTGTTTACATACATGTAGATGATTTCTTGTGTATTTGTCCTTTAGTAAATTATAGAAAAAATGCATTTATTAAATATGTTTTCCCTTATTGAACAAAATTACTGGTACGTGTAAATAAAGGAAATACATGTTTGTATATGTAAAATTTTGTTTACGCTTGAATTAAAATTTTTTAGTAATAGTAAGATTGAAATTGTAGTAATTATTTCGTTTCGTGTATCGTGTATCGTTCGTTTCGTATATCGTTCATTCGTATATCGTTTCGTGTGTTCGTCTAATTAAACTGGCGAACGATGCATGAAACGAACGAATAAATTACACGCACGAAACGCAAACGAACGGAAAACGAACTAGAGGCTCCCAGGAGCCTGTATAGCTCACCTGGGCATAATAACATCAGTTAATAAAACTTGATAAAAAATGTAGCCCTCGTCATTGCAGACCCCGTCTCCAAAATAATTTGGGCAGGGGTTCCCCCTTTAATGTATGTTATCAACATTACTATAAAAAACATAAATGTCAATGAGTCTCAAAATTTAGCTTTTGCTACTTCATATTTTGTAATAGAGTTGCTTCCCTTTGATTATTTGAGCAACCAAAAGCAGTGGAAAAAAATGAATTTCAAGAGGAATAACACTTCACATAGTTGTCGGACATTTTCAACTGTGGAACTTGTTTGTAGATCTTGACATGCTGAACATTTTTGCAGTTTAAATTTGACATCTATCTCTTATAGCTTTTTAAATAAAGGATGAAAAGTATTAAAATTTTTGAAATTTGAAAAAAAACAAAAAAACTAGAGGCTCCTAGGAGCCTGTAATCGCTCACCTGGCTCAAAGTTGGCCCAGCAGTTTCAGAGGAGATAATTTTTAAGTGAATTTTTGCGAATCTTCTATTTTTAGCAATGGCCGCCATCTTCTTTGGCAGGCGGGGTTGTCGGATATAATTCTGAAGGGGGACCATCTAAAGACCATTCCACCATAGTTTGGGCCCAATTGGCCCAGCAGTTTCAGAGAAGATAATTTGTAAGTGATTTTTTGCAGAATTTTCTATTTTTAGTACTGGCAGCCATCTTGGTTAACAGCCGGGGTTGTCGGACAGAATTCTGAAAGGGGGTAACCTAAAGACCATTCCACCATAGTTTGGGCCCAATTGGCCCAGCAGTTTCAGAGGAGATAATTTTTAAGTGAAGTTCAGAGGATATAATTTTTAAGTGATGCTGAATTTTCTATTTTTAGTAACGGTGGCCATCTCCGTTGGCGGCTGGGATCGTCGGACACAACTCTGAAAGATGACCACCTAAAGACCATTCCACCATAGTTTGGGCCCAATTGGCCCCGTAGTTTCAGAGGAGATAATTTTTAAGTGATTTTCTGCCAAATTTTCTACTTTTAGTAACGGCGGCTATCTTGGTTGACGGCCGAGGTCGTCGGACATAATTCTCAAAGAGGACCATCTGAAGACCATTCCACCATAGTTTCGGCCCAATTGGCCCAGCAGTTTCAGAGAAGATAATTTTTAAGTGATTGTTTACCAAATTTTCTATTTTTAGTAATGACAGCCATGTTGGTTGGTGGCCGAGGTTGTCGGACAGAATTCTGAAAGGGGGTCACATAAGAACCATTCCACCATAGTTTGGGCCCAATTGGCCCAGCAGTTTCAGAGGAGATAATTTTTAAGTGATTTTTTGCCAAATTTTCTATTTTTAGTAACGATGGCCATCTTGGTTGGTGGCCGGGGTCGTCGGACAGAATTCTGAAAGATTACCATCTGAAGACCATTCCACCATAGTTTTGGCCCAATTGGCCCAGAAGTTTCAGAGAAGATAATTTTTAAGTGATTGTTTACCAAATTTTCTATTTTTAGTAATGGCAGCCATGTTGGTTGGTGGCCGAGGTTGTCGGACAGAATTCTGAAAGGGGATCATCTAAAGACCATTCCACCATAGTTTGGGCCCAATTGGCCCAGCAAATTCAGAGGAGATAATGTTTAAGTGATTTTTGCTGAATTTTCTATTTTTAGTAACGGTGGCCATATTGGTTGGTGATCGGGGTCGTCGGACACAATTCTGAAAGATGACAACCTAAAGACCATTCCACTATAGTTTGGGCCCAACTGGCCACGTAGTTTCAGAGGAGAAAATTTTTTAGTGATTTTTTGCCAAATTTTCTATTTTTAGCAACGGTGGCTATCTTGGTTGGCGACCGGGGTCGTCGGACACAATTCTCAAAGAGGACCATCTGAAGACCATTCCACCATAGTTTGGGCCCAATTGCCCCAGCAGTTTCAGAGAAGATAATTTGTAAGTGATTTTTTGCCGAATTTTCTATTTTTAGTAACGCCAGCCATCTTGGTTGGCAGGGGGGATTGTCGGCCACAATTCTGAAAAGGGACCAACCAAGGACCATTCCACAAAAGTTTGGTTCAAATTGGCCCAGTGGTATTAGAGGAGTTGATTACAATGCAAAAAGCTAACGACAGACGGACGACGGACGCCCAGTGGTAGCAATAGCTCATCTGACCCTTCGGGGTCAGGTGAGCTAAAAAAAAAAAAAAAAGAAGAAGGGGGAATAATTCCAAAATGGGTAACGGGATTTACTTCAAAATAGCTGAGTAGGTAGATCTTGACATGCTGAACATGTTTGCTGTTTCAACTTATTATCTAACTCTTATAGTTTTTGAAATAAAAAATGAAAAGTATTAAAATTTTGAAAATTTGATGAAAAAAGGGCAATAACTCTAAGATGGGTTATCAGATTTTCTTCAAAATTTCAGGGTTGGTAGATCTTATCATGCTCAACATGTTTGCAATTCAAACTTATCATCTATCTCTTATAGTTTTTGAAATAAAAAACGAAAAGTACTATAATTGTGAAAATTTGACCAAAAAAAGGGCAATAACTCGAAAATGGGTACAGGGGTTTACTTCAAAATTGCAGGGTATGCAGATCTTGATATGCTGCACATTTCAACTTTGCAGTTTCAACTTATCATCTATCTCTTATAGTTTTTGAAATAAAAAAGCGATAAGTATTAAAATTTTGAAAATTTGATGAAAAAAGGGCAATAACTCCAAGATGAGTAATTATATTTTCTGCACAATTGCAGGGTATGTAGATCTTGACATGCTGAACATTTTTGCGGTTTAAACTTATCATCTATCTCTTATAGTTTTTGAAATAAAGAGCGAAAAGTATTAAAATTTTGAAAATTTGATGAAAAAAGGGCAATAACTCCAAGATGGGTAATCAGATTTTCTTCAAAATTACAGAGTTGGTAGATCTTATCATGCTGAGCATGTTTGCAATTCAAACTTATCATCTATCTCTTATGGTTTTTGAAATAAAAAACGAAAAGTATCATAATTTTGAAAATTTGATGAAAAAAGGGCAATAACTCCAAGATGGGTAATCAGATTTTCTTCAAAATTACAGGGTTGGTAGATCTTATCATGCTGAGCATGTTTGCAATTCATACTGATCATCTATCTCTTATAGTTTTTGAAATAAAAAACGAAAAGTATCATAATTTGAAAATTTGATGAAAAAAGGGCAATAACTCCAAAATGGTTAATGGGATTTACTTCAAAATTGCAGGGTATGCAGATCTTGATATGCTGCACATTTTTGCCGTTTTAACTTTTCATCTATCTCTTATAGTTTTTGAAATAAAAAAACGAAAAATATTATAATTTTGAAAATTTGATGAAAACCAGAAGCTCCCAGGAGCCTGTATTCGCTCACCTCGATCAAAGCTGCTTTCAACCAGAGGCTCTCAAGAGCCTGTATCGTTCACCTGGTAATAAAAAGAACCAATTGATCCTATGTAAACACTATGTCATGCAGTGGTAGTCATCTTGGAATTTCGATCAACATAAAAAACACAAAGTTTGTAAAGGACCTTCCAATGATTGATGCACAGTTTATGTACCGGTTCAATAAGTGCAATAGCTTCAGAGAAGAACATATTTCTGTATTTTCCCCATATATGGTCCTGTGTTAATACTATGACCTGTGGTGGCAGCCATCTTGAATTTCGGATCGGCATAAAAAACCCAAACTTTTTAGAAGACCTTCAAATGATCCTTCCTGCTCAGTTTGGTTTCAATTTTCCATGTGGTTTAAGAGAAAAAGCGTTTTGAAACATGTTTTCCCATAGGGTCCAAAGTTAAATTAATGTCCTGCCGTAGCCGCCATTTTGAATTTCATATCAGAACAAAAAATGTACAGTTTGTAGAGGACCATCCAATGAACGTTCATGTACAGTTTGGCTTTAATCATGTTTGTTGTTTCTGAGAAGAAGGCATTTGAACATTTTCCCATAGGGTCCAATGTTAATCTATGTCCTGCCGTGGCGGCCATCTTGGATTTCCGATCGGCATAAAAAACATAAACCTGGTAGAGGACCTTCCAATGATTATTTCTGGGCAGTTTGGTTTCAATTGTCTGTGGTTTCAGAGAAGAATCATTTTGAAACATTTTTCCCATAGGGTCCAATGTTAAATTAAGTCCTGTCGTAGCCGCCATTTTGAATTTCATATCGCAACAAAAATCCTAAAGTTTTTAGAGGACCATCCAATGAACATTCATGTACAGTTTGGCTTTAATCATATTTATAGTTTCTGAGAAGAAGGCATTTGAACATTTTCCCATAGGGTCCAATGGTAATATATGTTCTGCGGTGGCGGCCATCTTGGATTTCCTATCGGCATGAAAAACACAAACTTGGTAGAGGACCTTCCAATGATTATTTCTGGGCAGTTTGGTTTCAATTGTCTAAGTGGTTTCAGAGAAGAAGCGTTTTGAAACATTTTTCCCATAGGGTCCAATGTTAAATTAAGTCCTGTCATAGCCGCCATTTTGAATTTCATATCGGAACAAAAAACTTAAAGTTTATAGAGGACCATTCAATGAACATTCATGTACAGTTTGGCTTTAATCATGTTTGTAGTTTCTGAGAAGAAGGCATTTGAACATTTTCCCAAAGGGTCCAATGTTAATCTATGTCCTGCGGTGGCAGCCATCTTGGATTTCCGATCGGCATAAAAAAATATAAAATTTGTAGAGGACCTTCCAATGCTCATTCCTGGGTAGTCTGGTTTCAATTTTCCAAGTGGTTTCAGAGAAGAAGCGTTTTGAAACATTTTTCCCATAGGGTCCAATGCTAAACTAAGTCCTGCCGTAGCTGCCATTTTGAATTTCATAACGGAACAAAAACCTACAGTTTGTAGAGGACCATCCAATGAACATTCATGTACAGTTTGGCTTTAATCACATTTGTAGTTTCTGAGAAGAAGGCATTTGAACATTTTCCCATAGGGTCCAATGTTAATCTATGTCCTGCGGTGGCGGCCATCTTGGATTTCCGATCGGCATAAAAAACATATATTTAGTAGAGGACCTTCCAATGATCATTTCTGGGCAGTTTGGTTTCAATTGTCCAAGTGGTTTCAGAGAAGAAGCGTTTTGAAAGATTTTTCCCATAGGGTCCAATGTTAAACTAAGTCCTGCCGTAGCCGCCATTTTGAATTTCATATTGGAACAAAAAACCTAAAGTTTGTAGAGGAACATCCAATGAACATTCATGTACAGTTTGGTTTCAATCATATTCGTAGTTTCTGAGAAGAAGGCATTTGAACATTTTTCCATAGGGTCCAATGTTAATCTATGTCCTGCGGTGGCGGCCATCTTGGATTTCCGATCGGCATAGAAAACAGAAACTTGGTAAAGAACATTCCAATGATCATTCATTTACAGTTTGGGTTCAGTCAGGTCATTAGTTTCAGAGAGGAAGATCTTTGAAATTTCAACCAAGCAGAGCATAGTATTGGCCCTGGCAGCCATGTTGAATATCCGACTGGAACAAAAAACAGAAACTTTGTAGAGGACCATCCAAGGAACATTCCTGCTAAGTTTGGTTTCAATTGGCCCAGTGGTTTCGGAGAAGAAGCTTGAAATGTGAAAAGTTTACAGACGACAGACGCCAGAGGACAGACGACAGAGGACGGATGCCAAGTGATGACAATTGTTCACCTGGACCTTTGGTCCAGGTGAACAAATAACAACGCAACTGCACTGTGGTGCGCCATCTTGGTGGGAGAGTGTGACTGCAGGACATCATTTGGAAAAGGACCATCGAATGACTATTCCATCAAAGTTTGGTTCTAATTGAGCTACTGGTTCCAGACAAGATGGTTTTTATGTGAATTTCCCATAGGGTCCTATGTTAAACTAAGTTCAGCTGTGCAGCCATCTTGGTCAGAGGGCGGGACCACCAGACACAATTTTGGAAGATGACCATCCAATGAATATTTTATCAAAGTTTGGTTCCAATTGAGCAACTGATTTCAGACAAGACGATTTTTATGTGAATTTCCCATAGGGTCCTATGTTAAGCTAAGTTCGGCTGTGGGGACCATCTTGGTCGATAGATCTTGACATACTGAACATGTTTGCAGTTTAAACTTAACATCCATCTCTTATAGTTTTTGAAATATAAGACGAAAAGCATTAACATTTTTAAAATATTATGGAAAATAGGGCAATAACTCCAAAATGGGTAATCAGATTTACCTCAAAATTGCAGGGTATGTAGATCTTGACATGGTGCATATTTTTGCAGTTTAAACTTAACATTTATCTCTTAAAGTTTTTGAAATAAAGGACGAAAAGTATTAAAATTTTGAAAATTTGATGAAAAAAGGGCAACAACTCCAAAATGGTTAATGGGATTTACCTCAAAATTGCAGGGTTGGTGGATCTTATCATGCGGAACATGTTTGCAATTCAAACTTATCATCTATCTCTTAAACTTTTTGAAAAAAAAACCCGAAAAGTATTAAAATTTTGAAAATTTCATGAAAAAAGGGCAATAACTCCAAGATGGCTAATTAGAATTTCTTCGCAATTGCAGGGTAGGTAGATCTTGACATGCTGCACATTTTTGCAGTTCCAACTTTTCATCTATCTCTTACACTTTTTGAAATAAAAAACGAAAAGTATTAAAATTTTGAAAATTTGATGAAAAAAAGGGCAATAACTCCAAAATGGGTTATTAGATTTTCTTCACAATTCCAGGATTTGTAGATCTTATCATGCTGAACATGTTTGCAATTCAAACTTATTATCTATCTCTTATAGTTTTTGAAATAAAGAGAGAAAAGTATTAAAATGTTGAAAATTTTATTTAAAAAGGGCAATAACTCCAAGATGGGTAATCAGATTTTCTTCAAAATTGCAAAATTTGTAGATCTTATCATGCGGAACATGTTTGCTATTCAAACTTATCATCTATCTTTTATAGTTTTTAAAATAAAGAGCAAAAAGTATTAACATTTTGAAAATTTGATGAAAAAAGGACAATAACTCCAAAATGCGTAATGGGATTTACTTCAAAATTGCAGGGTAGGTAGATCTTGATATGCTGCACATTTTTGCAGTTCCAACTTATCATCTATCTGTTAACTTTTTGAAATACAAAACGAAAAGTATTAAAAAATTTTAAATTTGATGAAAAAAAGGGCAATAACTCCAAAATTGGTAATTAAATTTTCTTCACAATTGCAGGGTAGGTAGATCTTAACATGCTGAACATTTTTGCAGTTTCAACTTATCATCTATCTCTGATAGTTTTTAAAATAAGGAGCGGAAAGTATTAAAATTTTGAAAATTTGATAAATAAAAGGGCAATAACTCCAAAATGGGTATTGGGATTTCCTTCAAAATTGCAGGGTAGGTATATCTTGATATGCTGCACATTTTTGCAGTTCCAACTTATCATCTATCTCTTACACTTTTTGGAATAAAAAACGAAAAGTATTAAAATTTTGAAAATTTGATAAAAAAAGGACAATTACTCCAAAATGGGTTATTAGATTTTCTTCACAATTGCAGGGTAGGTAGATCTTGACATGCTGAACATTTTTGCAGTTTCAACTTATCATCTATCTCCTATAGTTTTTAAAATAAAGAGAGANAAATCTTGACATGCTGCACATGTTTGTTGCTTTAACTTAACATCTATCTCTTATAGTTTTTGAAATAAAGAGAGAAAAGTATTAAAATTTTGAAAATTTTATTTAAAAAGGGCAATAACTCCAAGATGGGTAATCGGATTTTCTTCAAAATTGCAAAATTTGTAGATCTTATCATGCGGAACATGTTGGCAATTCAAACTTATCATCTATCTCTTATAGTTTTTAAAATAAAGAGCGAAAAGTATTAAAATTTTGAAAATTTGATGAAAAAAGGGCAAAAACTCCAAGATGGGTAATCAGATTTTCTTCAAAATTGCAGGATTTCTAGATCTTATCATGCTGTACATGTTTGCTATTCAAACTTATCATCTATCTTTTATAGTTTTTAAAATAAAGAGCAAAAAGTATTAACATTTTGAAAATTTGATGAAAAAAGGGCAAAAACTCCAAGATGGGTAATCAGATTTTCTTCAAAATTGCAGGATTTGTAGATCTTATCATGCTGAACATGTTAGCAATTCAAACTTATCATCTATCTCTTATAGTTTTTTAAATAAAGAGCGAAAAGTATTAAAATTTTGAAAATTTTATTTAAAAAGTGCAATAACCCCAAGATGGGTAATCAGATTTTCTTCAAAATTGCAGAGTTTGTAGATCTTATCATGCGGAACATGTTTGCAATTCAAACTTATCATCTATCTCTTATAGTTTTTAAAATAAAGAGCGAAAAGTATTAAAATTTTGAAAATTTGATGAAAAAAGGGCAATAACTTCAAGATGGGTAATCAGATTTACTTTAAAATTGCAGGCTAGGTAAATCTTGACATGCTGCACATGTTTGTTGCTTTAACTTAACATCTATCTCTTATAGTTTTTGAAATAAAGAGAGAAAAGTATTAAAATTTTGAAAATTTGATGAAAAAAGGGCAAAAACTCCAAGATGGGTAATCAGATTTTCTTCAAAATTGCAGGATTTGTAGATCTTATCATGCTGTACATGTTTGCTATTCAAACTTATCATCTATCTTTTATAGT
>MJUT01000546.1:86331-107737 GCA_002080005.1 Gigantidas platifrons
TGATACAAAATAAATAGTTCCATAGACCCTGTCTGAATTGATGCAAAATAAATAGTTCCACAGACCCTGCCTGAATTGATACAAAATAAATAGTTCCACAGACCCTGCCTGAATTGATACAAAATAAATAGTTATATAGACCCTGCCTAAATTGCCTAAATACTGCTGCATGGATATTTTTGTTTTTCTGTTATATAATCGTACAACCTGGTACATTTGAATGAGAAAAAAAACCATTAACTTCTCTGTTTACTAAAGTAAGTTTTTATCAGATTTGTTTGTTTTACTATTTTTTTACCAGATTGATGCAACCATTTTAATATATTTTTTTCAAGTTAGATCATTAGTATCATTTAATTGAGATTTAATTTAAAGGAAATAGTGTCAATTGAAATTGAACAGATGAAAATAAAAATTAACTTCCATATCAGAGATAATAAATAAGATATACATACAAATTGCCTGAAGGTTATATGATGAGTATATACAATGTATATTATACTGTTATTAACTGGTTGTTTCTGTATTGGCTCTGGTATAGATTCGAGGTCAGCTGTATAGTATATACAATGTATATTATACTGTTATTAACTGGTTGTTTCTATATTGGCCCTGGTATAGATTCGAGGTCAGCTGTATTGGCCCAAGGCCCGTAGGACCACGGGCCAATACAGCTGATCGAGAATCTATTCAGTTAATGAGACCTTTATTAAATAATTCGACATATGTTGTTTATACGACAAATATAAAACCTACTAAGCTGGTTCTATATGGACCTTATCATTTTCACATGGTATTTGAATTCCAGACTCCAGTGTCATTGTTCATGTCTAAATGAAACAGTTAAAAACTTCCAATATGCTTTTAGCAGAATTTTATTAACATTTATTCAACAAGGTATAACATTAACAATGTTGTTTGGCTTTAATCAACTTAAAACTTGAGATGTATTATTTGACACAGTTCACTGCGAATTCATACATCAAACATGTATTTTTGTTCTTTACACTCTAGTTTTTTGCATTAAAATTGAAATTGATAGTACCACAATTAATTAATTACCTTGTCAGACAACATGTTGGTAATAATTACGTCGTGAAGAATTGTAGTATGTGAACGTCATGTCGGAACGGAAGTAAGATTGCAAACCGAAACCTGTACAGTTTTTTCGGCCCCAGGCCAATACGGACCAAAGCTGTATTGGCTCGGGGCCGAAAAGCTGTATAGATATTAAGCCGGGCAGAGCTACTGTATGATGCAGGGTGATTTAAACGTATTAGGGCTGTTTCAATCATATTATTTAATAAATATATATATATAAGTATATTTTCTTTTATTCAGGTGATGAATCCACATATTAATGTATTTATCTATTTATATGTACATGTTAAGTTTTATTATCAATATTTTAAATAGTGTTTGTTTACAGTTGTTGTTGTTTTGTTATTGTTTATTTTTATGATTGAGCGTGTTTTGTCTAGTGGTTTCACATGGTCAGTTTTGCATTATTAACCTCAGGTGATAAGGTTTTAAGACACCTACCCAAGGCTGGGGATTTCATCATTCAGTTTGTTATATATGATTCTCAGAAGCTTTGAAATGAAACCAAAAAAAAAAGTGCTGTGACAAGTTGATGTATATGTTGCCATACAATATTGCTAGGTGCAATACTTATTTTATATATAGATACTGTGTCTTATTATTTTATAAATAGATACTGTGTCTTATTATTTTATATATAGATACTGTGTCTTATTATTTATTGATCAGTATTCTTGTTGTTTTATGCACAAGTATAAACATATATGCAATATTTTTTTATGGAATATTTTATCCTAGATTTGTTACTGACGACATATTTGTTGTAGAAGTATAGGTAACTAATTTAACCATTTAATTAAGAAATAATTCATGGAAGCCATATGTATATATTGTTTTTACCACGGGTAGGCCCTTTATGCCAGCTTTTTACCCCTCGCTAACGCTCGGGGTAAAACTTCATGACATAAAGGTCCTACCCGTGGTAAAAACAATATATACATATGGCTTCCATGAATTATTTCGATTCTAATATGTAAAAATTGGTAAAATATTGTTATAAATTGTCCATGACGTCATAAACTACAATGGTGTAGGTATATATTAATTTTACCACAGGTTTGGACTCAAAGCGTCTGAAGGACATCATATTAGAATGTACAATTATTATAGTTTATCAGTTTATGAAGCAAGACATGTGGTGACAATTATCTGTTGGTTTTTGCAATTTTATAATTTTCAAATAATTTTCAAATATTAATTTCATTTCGTTCAACAACTGGTTTTCCAAAATTGGTTGAACTAGGATCTGGTATCCTTTGTTTCATACAGGGAACATGAACAAATTGATTATGTAGAGTATCCTTATTCATAGATCTTGAATACTGGTATAGAGTGTCTTTCTTTTTATACCTGTTATCTTTAATAAAAAAAATTAACACTCAGTTATGTAATGTAATTGCTTTTATTTTCCATAATGTTCAAGCTGGCCAATACTTCTGAAATTTTAATACTATGATCCTTGGTTAGATTGATTTTGGGGATTCTGGCCCTACCTATTTGCAAAAAAGAGGTTTGAAGGTTGCAAAAAGGTTATCTTGTCGATCAGAAATCCAAGATGGCCACCACCGCATCACAACGTTTTAACATAGGACCCTATGGGAAAATGAAACAAGAAAAGTTTGAAGATACCAAAGGGGTAATCAGAATCAGTATATCGAAAAACAGACATCACAATAGCCAAAAGAAAAAGTTCAAAAGGACAAACGACGATCCACAAAACATGCATATAAAACTAAAGATCGAGTAACATGAATCTAACTAATAACCGGGGGTGAACTCATGTGCTCCGGAATGGTAAGAAGTTCCTGCTCCACTAGTGACACCCATCATGTTAATCAAGTTACAAGCCCGGTGATAAGTCATGAACAAGGAAAGTGTTTACGACAAGTGGAACATATCCATGGTCATTTGTGACTCAGATTCAAAGTGATGACTTTAACGTAACTAAGATGAACCCTTGGTTCACTATCTTCATTGTTAACAGCAACCCTCTATCAAGGAAATCCTTAGAAACCAAACATTTGATTGAACATAAACTGTGCATGAATAATCATTGGATGGGCCCTTACAAAATTGTAATTTTTTGTGTCAAGCTGAAATCCAAGATGGCCCTCATGATAGGGCAAATTTAACATAGGACATATTGAAAAAAATATTTTTGAATTTTTTATATCAGAAACCACTGAACCATTTAACAGCAAACATGGCTGGATGTTCATTTGATGACACTTCATGAAATATGTTCTGAAATGGAAGGTGGCATGACATAGGACCCTAGTGGAAAATGGAAAAAAATACCAAGAACAATAAATTTGATTGATTCCAATCTATATATGAACATTCTTTCGATAGTCCCTTACAAACTTTCTGTTTTGTGTTGACCGGTAATACAATAAAGCCTCCCATGGGACCCTAGGAGAACTATTTGACTGCAAACATGGAATGCTCCTTGGATGTTTCTTTACAAAATGTTTTTGTCGATCGGAAATATAAGAAGGCTGCTGCTGCCACGCAAAGCCTATTTTTAACATAGGACCATATGGAGGTATGAAAGAATATCATTTTCTCAGACACCAGAGATAGTTTGAATAGAAAGGTACATAATTAGTCACTGGATTGTCATTTCCATTTATTGTGTAGATCAAAATCCTAAGCTAGCTGATTTGACAAGACATTGTTTGACAATGGGAATATGAATTAAAAAAAATTCCTCCAAATATCTTAAACTTGATTGAACGCAAACGTGCATAAATTACCATGTGAGCATTTAGTTTTCTTTGAGGTGATTATGTTAAGAGCTTGTGATAGTATGCAGAAAGATTTCCTCTATCTCGTACAGTTTCTAAGATAACACACAACTGAAAGGGGCAAAAAATACCAAATTTTAAAATATGAACATCCAATTTTAATGCATCATTGGCAAAATTCTCCTATTTATGAATTATTTGATAGTAGGCCATGTTAACATATTTTTTTAAGTTCTCCTATATATCCTCTTGAAACAAAATATGTTCACATTGAAAATTTTGGGATGAACTTACATTTTTTAGCCTTTTTATACGCCCGTCTCGAGATTATTATGTGATTGGGTATGGCGGGCGGGCGTCCACACAGGTTTCCGCACAATAACTTTAGTTCTGTATTTCAGATCTTTACCAAACTTGGCCACATTATACCCCTGTGGAAGGGGAAGAACCCTATTTATTTTGGGGTCATTAGGTCAAAGGTCAAGGTCACCATTACTATAAATAGAATTTTTGACAACAGGGTCGTTTCCACACAATAACTTTAGTTCTGTATATTGGATCTTTACCAAACTTGGCCACATGATTTCCCTGTGGAAGGGGAAGAACCCTATTTATTTTGGGGTCATTAGGTCAAAGGTCTAGGTCACCGTTACTATAAATAGAATTTTTGACAACAGGGTTGTTTCTGCACGATAACATTAGTTCTGTATATTGGATCTTTACCAAACTTGACCACATGATTCCCCTGTGGAAGGGGAAGAACACTATTTCTTTTGGGGTCATTGGGTCAAAGGTCAAAGTCACCATTACCATAAATAGAATTTTCGACAACAGGATCGTTTGCACACGATAACTTTAGTTCTGTATATTAGATCTTTACCAAACTTGGCCACATGATTCCCCTGTGGAAGGGGAAGAACCCTATTTATATAGACGGGCGTATTTTGTGATGCAGATATTTCTTGTTTTACATCCTTTCGACAATCTTGCTGTATTTTCAGATTTTTTCATTCTTCACTGTTGCTGAGGTCTTGTAGCTTATGAACAACTATTAGAATATAAAAACGGGGGATTGGTGGATAGCTGATTATAATATCTTTCAAATGAATACAAGTTATCAAAATATTTTATGAAGCTCGGTAATCGTAGGAGGCAAAAAATCGATCCCTACCCCTGATGAAATTGAGTAAAAACCGAGATTTTCGCCTTTTGTTTTGAATAGACAAAATATTACACAACTTTGATGATATTTTTATATTGAATTTATTAAAACTATTGCATTTACGGAAAATTAAACCCAATGCATCATCAAAAAACATGCTTTGTAGTGTAGATTGCAGAAAAATGGAATATTATGATTTTTGACGATTTTAGCTCTATTCAGCCCAAAGCGTGTAATACCTTTTTCATATTATAAATTGACAACCAAATTATACATCTGTCGTGTGAAGTTATGTTATGGAGACATCTTAAAATTAAAAAAAATCTGGTACCACCCTGTATAGGGCTTCTAGCGGCAAAATACGACCCCTTACCCAGTATTAGTTCGTGGGCTAGCATAACCCCCGTGCATCCCCCACCTTCCATGTTAGCATATTGTTTTTAGCTCACCTTGCCAAAGGTAATGTGAGCTTTTGCCATCACTTGGTGTCTGTCGTCCGTTAACTTTTCACATTTTAATCTTCTCCTCTGAAATCCCTCAGCCAAATGAACTGAAACTTGGTAGGAAGCATCTATGGAAGGTCCTCTACAATGATGGCTTTTTTCGTCCTGATCCATTAACAAGCATGGCCACCACAGGCAATTCTTGTTTCTAATTGGCCTATTTTTTTAAATCTTCTCTGAAACCACTGAGCCAAATGAACTGAAACTTGGTAGGAAGCATCTATGGAAGGTCTTCTATAAAGATTGCTCATTTCATACCGATCCATTACCAAACATGGCTGCCACATGCAATTCATGTTTGTGATTATATGCTTTCTAAAAAAAAAAATTCTGTGGAAAGGGAGATAACTCTAATTTAAATTTATAGATTATTGGTAAAATGCAGTTATCTCTATGAATTGAATTACAGATAAATATGCCTCTAAAACCCCTCAGCCAAATGAACTGAAACTTGGTAGGAAGCATCTATGGAAGGCCCTCTATAAGTATTGTGTTCCTTTCGTCCCAATCCATTAACAAACATGACTACCACAGGCAATTCTTATTTCTGATTGGTCGATTTCTTAAAATCTTCTCAACTGAAACTGCTTGGCCAAATGATCCGAAACTTGGTAGAAAGCATCTATGGAAGGTCCTCTATACAGATTGCTCATTATGTCCCAATTCATTAACAAACATGGCCACCACAGGCTATTCTTGTTTCTGATTGGCTGATTTTAAAAATTCTTCTCTTCTGAAACCGTTTGGCCAAATGCACCGAAACTTGGTAGGAAGCATCTATGAAAAGTCCTCTATTGTGATTGCTCATTTCGTTCCGATCCGTTAACAAACATGGCCGCCACAGGCAGTTCTGGTTTCTGATTGGCCTATTTTTTTAAATCTTCTCCTTTGAAACTGCTTGGCCAAATGTACCGAAACTTTGTAGGAAGCATCTATGTAAGGTCCTCTATATAGATTGTTCATTCTGTCCCAATCCATTAACACACATGGCCGCCACAGGAAATTCTTGTTTCTGATTGGCCTATTTTTTTTAAATCTTCTCTGAAACTGCTTGGCCAAATGTACCGAAACTTTGTAGGAAGCATCTATGGGAGGTCCTCTATAACGATTACTCATTTCGTCCAGATCCATTAACAAACATGGCCACCACAGGCAATTCTTGTTTCTGATTGGCCGATTTCTAAAAATCTTCTCCTCTGAAACCGCTTGGCCAAATGATCCGTAACTTGGTAGGAAGCATCTATGGAAGGTCTTCTATAAAGATTGTTCATTCTGTCCTGATCCATTAACACACATGGCTACCACAGGCAATTCTTATTTCTGATTGGTCGATTTCTTAAAATCTTCTCCTCAGAAACTGCTTGGCCAAATGATCCGAAACTTTGTAGAAAGCATCTATGGAAGGTCCTCTATACAGATTGCTTTGCTCATTCTGTCCCAATTCATTAACAAACATGGCCGCCACAGGCGATTCTTGTTTCTGATTGGCTGATTTTAAAAATTCTTCTCCTCTGAAACCGTTTGGCCAAATGTACCGAAACTTGGTAGGAAGCATCCATGGAATGTCCTCTATTGCGATTGCTCATTTCGTTCCGATCCGTTAACAAACATGGCCGCCACAGGCAATTCTTGTTTCTGATTGGTCTATTTTAAAAAATCTTCTCCTCTGAAACTGCTTGGCCAAATGTACCGAAACTTTGTAGGAAGCATCTATGTAAGGTCCTCTATATAGATTGTTCATTCTGTCCCAATCCATTAACACACATGGCCGCCACAGGCAATTCTTGTTTCTGATTGGCCTATTTTTTTTAATCTTCTCTGATACTGCTTGGCCAAATGTAGCGAAACTTTGTAGGAAGCATCTATGGGAGGTTCTCTATAATGATTACTCATTTCGTCCCAATCCATTAACAAACATGGCCACCACAGGCAATTCTTGTTTCTGATTGGTCGATTTCTAAAAATCTTCTCTTCTGAAACCGCTTGGCCAAATGATTCGTAACTTGGTAGGAAGCATCTATGGAAGGTCCTCTATAAAGATTGTTCATTCTGTCCTGATCCATTAACACACATGGCCGCCACTGTTTAGTATACATTTAATGCTCACAAAGACAAAAATTGAAAAAAATCAAAAAATCCTCAAAAAGATGCGACAGGGTGTAAATATTAGCCTCAAACGACAAGTTCCTCCCAAATTTTCAATGTTGACATGTTTTTTCTTCAAGAGGATATATAGGAGGACTTAAAAAATATGTTAGCATGGAAGGTGGGGGATGCACGGGGGGTTATGCTAGCACACGGGAAAAAAACTGATGAGAAAATATTATGCGATTTCGATTTTCGGCAGGGTAAGGGGTCATATTTTGCCGTTAGAAGCCCTCTACAGGGTTGTACTAGAGCACATTTTATTTTAAAATATCTCCGTAACATAACTTCACACGACAGATGTAATTTGGTTGTCAATTTATATTATGAAAAAGATATTACACGCTTTGGGCTGAATAGTATGGAAGCGTATGAGGGCCACATTGACACTCTTTTATTTTTTATTTTTCACACTTTAATCTGTAAAATTCACACTTTAATCTGTAAATTTTACCCTTTAATCTGTAAAATTTACACCTTAATCTGTCAAATTTACACTTTAATCTGTAAAATTCACACTTTAATCTGTAAATTTTACACTTTAATCTGTCAAATTTACACTTTAATCTGTAAAATTTACACCTTAATCTGTAAAATTCACACTTTAATCTGTAAATTTTACACTTTAATCTGTAAAATTTACATTTTAGTCTGTAAAATTCACACTTTAATCTGTAAAATTCACACTAAATTTTTGGGTATGAGTGCTTCTTTTACAATACTTTTGGATCTCTACCTTCCAATTGTTTCGGATTTAATGATGCTGATTAGAGGTTACTCTTTGAAACACGTGTACAGCATAATGAAATTAACAGTAATCATGGATAAAGCTTTGATAGCTTTATACTCAGATTACTCGTTTTCATGTAAGAGTTATTTCTCTTTAAATACAGTAATTCCCTGATTTCGCATCATATTTTTGCTTTAATAGAACGAAAACCGTAAGAGTTAGAGCATAAGTTTAATAAATTATAAAATTGTCCAGCGTATCACAATCCTTAACAAGAGGCTCACAAGAGCCTGTATCGCTCACCTGGATAATGAGTCTTTGACTGTCCCATAGACCCCTGCTGATGGTCATCTTTGATCCAACCTGGACCTGCCAGACAAATTGTTAAAAGAAGACCATCTAAGGACTTCTGTGACCAAGTTTTGTTCCATTTGGCCAAGTGGTTTCAGAGGAGAACATCTTTTAGTGTGTTTTCCCATACGGTCCAAATTTAAAATATGTTCCCCGCTGGCGGTCATCTCGGATTGGACCCGGACCTGCCAGACATAATTTTGAAAGGGGACCATCAAAGGACCACTGTGACCAAGTTTGGTTCGAAATGGCAAACTGCTTTCAGAGCCGAGGATCTTTTAATGTATTCCCATAGGGTCCTATGTTAAACTATGTTCCCTGCTGGCGGCCATCTTTGCTCGAACCTGGACCTGCATGACATAATTTTGAAAGAGGACCATCCAAGGACTACAGTTACCAAGATGTGTTCGATTTGGCCAAGTGGTTTCAGAGGAGAACATCTTTTAATGTGTTTTCCATATGGTCCAATGTTAAACTATGTTCCCCGATGGCGACCTTCTTGGATTGGACCTGGACCTGCTGGACACAATTTTGAAAGGGGACAACCCAAGGACCACTGTGACCAAGTTTGGTTTTAATTGGCCCAGTAGTTTTTCTGTATTTAAGTCCCAGTTTGAAATACTCCCCAATTAAGTAATCCCGGTCCATTGCCTTATATTGGAACATGAATAAGAAATCGCCCGGAAATTAGACACACTAAAGTGTAAATTTTACAGATTATAGTGTGAAGTTTACAGAATAAAGTGTAAAAGTTATAGATTAAAGTATGAATTTTACAGATTAAAGTGTAAATTTTACAGATTAAAGTGTAAATTTTACAGATTAAAGTGTGAATTTTACAGATTAAAGTGTGAAAATAAAAAATAAAAAAAATGTCAAAGTGGCCCTAATACGCTTCCGTAGAATAGAGCTAGAATCGGCAAAAATCATAATATTCCATTTTTCTGCAATCTACACTACAAAGCATGTTTTTGATGATGTAATGTAAAAGGGTTTAATTTCCGTAAATGCAATAGTTTTAATAAATTCAAAATAAATATATCATCAAAGTTGTGTAATATTTTGTCTATTCAAAACAAAAGGCGAAAATCTCGGTTTTTACGCAATTTCATCAGGGGTAGGGATAGATTTTTTGCCTCCTACGATTACTGAACTTCATAAAATATTAATAATTTGTATTCATTGCACGTGGGTTATGCCAGCCCACGGACTATAGTCAATAAACTAAATCAGCTCTTTCCGTGGAATTTTCCTGTCAGTTACGGTTTTTGAGTTAATCTTAATTGCTGTTTTTAATGGTACAGATGGTATCCCTGGTCGGATTGCTGTGGTCGTATTATGCTGCTACCATTGTAGCCCTTTATTAGCTCACATTGCCAAAGGCTTTTGACATCACTTTGCGTCCGTCGTATGTTGAGCGTTAACTTTTCACATTTGAATATTCTCCTCTGAAACCCCTCAGTCAAATGACGTGAAACTTGGTAGGAAGCATCTATGGAAGGTCCTCTCTCAAGATTGTTCATTTTGTCCCGATCCATTGACAAACATGGCCGCCACAGGCAATACTTGTTTCTGATTGGTTAATTTCTAGAAAAAAATATTCTCCTCTGCAACCGCTTGTTCAAATGAATCGAAACGTGGTAGGAAGCATCATTGGAAGGGCCTCTATAAAGATTGCTCATTTAGTTCCGATCCATTAACAAACATGGCCGCCACAGGCAATTCTTGTTTCTGATTGGCTGATTTCTAGAAAAAAATCGTCTCCTCTAAAACCGCTTTGTCAAATGAATTGAAACTTGGCATGAAGCATCATTCGAAGGTCCTATATAAAGATTGCACATTTAGTTCCGATCCGTTAACAAACATGGCTGCCATAGGCAATTATTGTTTCTGATTGGCCGATTTTTTAAAGTCTTCTGCTCTGAGACCTCTCGGCAAAATGAACCGAAACTTTGTAGGACACATCTATGATAGGTCCTCTATAACGATTGCTAATTTCATCTTGATCCATTAACAAACATGGCCGCGACAGGCAATTATTGTTTCTGATTGGCTGATTTCTAAAGAATTTTCTCCTCTGTAACCGCTTGACCAAATGAATCGAATTTGGTAGGAAGCATCCTTGGAAGGTCCTCTATTAAGATTGCTCATTCCGATCCGTTGACAAACATGACTACCACAGGCAATTCTTGTTTCTGATTGGTTGATTTCTAAAAAAAATTATTCTCTGAAACCGTTTTTGCCAAATGAATCAAAACTTGGTAGGAAGCATCCTTGTTTTCCTTCTTTTGTGACAAGGCCTCCATTTTGTTTTCCAGATGATTTCCTCCATCAGTTATGGTTTTTGAGTTAAACTGGATTGCAGTATAATTTTGTAAGAGGAAGCCCTTGTCGACATGTTACGGTCGTTTCATGTTGCCCCTTTATTAAAATAATCACTTCTTAATTTTACAATTAAATTGGCCAATGTCGAAGTAGCTTATTGATAATATTATTTTTTAAACTGTTTTAGTTTATACACGCATGTCGCTATTGGTGCAGAAACTGCTTACACTTCCAGATCAACTGGGGACTGCCAGATTTATGCATGAGTTTGGGTTGCTTAATGTTTTGCTTTTTGTGTATTGTCTTGTGGACTATTGCTTGTCTTTAGTTATGTTTAGCTCACTTGACTAAAAGCAACGTTAACGGTCGGCTATTACCACCGGGAAATCGTGAATCATGGTACAATGAATGATCCTCGTGTGATCACCGTTCTAAATTACATGTATATCCAATAGGTCCGAACTCCAAGATGACCGCCGTTAGTACATATATATATAATTATGTAATGGACAAATGCAGCTTTATTTAAAAATCCAGAATCGGCTCCGATTGTTTTACTGTAAAAAAATATCATTGAAAATAGAAAAACTGACCACTCTCGCCTGATTTCAAGCAAAATTTTGCCTTATTTATAAGAGCATAGTTAAAAGTTGGTCTTCAGTCAAAGCCATCATGAAATGTAGAATTGCCGTCTTGACATAAAGGCTCGGTTAAACGTCTAGTTTCTTTTAGCCATTGTATGTTCTGTCCTACGATTGCGGCTTCTGATTAGTACCTCTTTAGTATCTTCAAACCTGTCTTATTTCAAACCACATTGTCTGGAAGCAAAATACAGGACAAAGAAAACACTGGCAAAAGCTGAATCTGTTTTCTTTACTTTTACAAAAATAATGAATTCGGGAATTTAAAAAAACAACAAAATGTTTATGTATGATTAACTTTAAGCTTTTTGAGATAAGACACGGAGAAATACGTTCTCAATAAAGAGTGCATTTTAAAGCATTACTCAATTTAAATGTTATTTTTAGAACTGAAACTTTATTTTTACAAGGTAATTTGAAATGTAAACAAATTTATTCGCTAACTTAAATGTGGTTAAATTTTCATAACAATTGAGGAAGTCAGTGGACCGTGAATATTGAAGCTTTAACACGCAATCCACAAACGTTCAATAAAGGAAAGATCAATCTTGTACACTTTAAAAGATCATCACTCGGTTATAAATAGTTCTGAACAGGAATTTAATTAATTTTCTTTTCGAAGACTTCAAAACATGTGAATATATGTAAATTTCAGGTAAGTTGTTTTTACAATTTAATGTTTATTTTCGTGGTTTATTTTGAACATTGCATTCGCTTCTACATTTTGTGCATTAAAACTTTGGATCGATGCACACATAGGTACAGTATTTATACCACCTTGATCAATCTATTGATGTACATTTTAAAGTTACACGCCATATTTGATATCAACAATTGCCACAGCGCACACAGTATTCATCGTGAATTGTTTATCGTGTTTTTATGATAATTTAGCAATTGTTAGAAACAGTTTTACAGGCAGTTTGGTTTAAATAAGAATGTCGAGGGATACTTATATGTAGAGACATTTAGGGTAACATTTACAAATTGGAGAAATCTTTAAAGAATACTGATTGATTGATTGGTTGTTGTTTCACGTAATGATTGATTGGTTGTTGTTTAACGTCAACTTAACATCATGACTGCTTTATTGAGAACGTTTACAAACAATAGACAGTGTAGGTAAGAGGGTGGCCCTGGGGTGGGCCTCTGGGTGGAAGTTTACATTTTCACAAGGAAGAGTGAATATAATTAAAAGGATTGGACACACCTTGGGTCACAAACGATCCTGAAAACTGTTACTAATTATGAACTTCTGGAGGCTGTTTGTTACTGGCAAAGACTAATGACAAGGGGCGCGACATTCTCGATACACGAGCCACTCATAAACACCCCGTCCTAGCTATATAGGGGCGAGTTTTGTGTTTTATTCGTCCCTCACAACAAGCGATATGTCCACTCTGGGGGGTATACCCCGCAGCTAACACACAAGACCTTGTTTGTACAACCGTGGTTTCCTCGATCGGGGATCAAAGCTTTAACTTTGTGACACTAATTGTTACGCTGGCGATTAACATGGGCATAGGAGCCGGAGGGAGAGAGGCAAAACTATATTTTTGCTCTTTCCCCCACTTTTTTTTTTGGTCAAAAATATAAGATAAAGCTGGATTTTGGAATGAAAACAGACAGAAAAAAACAAATATTGTCCACACGTTAATTAAGGGTATAAAGTTATGCAATGAAACCAAAGCGTGTATGTGTGTTTTTAGCTCACCTGGCCAAAGGCGATGTGAGCTTTTGCCATCACTTGGCGTTCGTCGTCCGTCCATCTGTCCGTCCGTCGTACGTCGTAAACTTTCACATTTTAATCTTCTCCTCAGAAACCTCTGGGCCAATTGCAACCAATCTTTGGTGGAATGGTCCTTGGATGTCCCCCTTCCAAAATTGTGTCCGGTGATCCCGACTTCCAACCAAGATGGCCGCCAAGCTAAAAATAGAAAAAAGGGGGGGGTGAAATTTTAATTGTCCATTGCTGCTTTAGTATAAGTCAAAATGAGCTCAAATTTTAACTGCAGCTACATGGCAAGGTGTAGTTTAACATATATTCCGGATTTTTCTGTGAAATTTTTCTTTCAGCAGATTTATACCGATTATGCAAATTGGGCATAAATTGATAAAAGATCACATGTATTCTCCTCTGAAACCGCTGAACTAAATTAAACCAAACCTGACAGGGATGGTCCCTGGGTGGGTCCCGTTCAAAATTATGTCAGACAGCCCCGCCCTCCATTCAAGATGGTTGATGTTACTAAAAATATAAATTTCTTCAATTGTCCATTACTGTATAAATCAAGTATAAATCAAGATGAGCTCAAATTTTAACTGCAGCTACATGGCAAGGAGTAGTTTAACATATATTCTGGGTTTTTCTGTGAGATTTTTTCAGCCAGTTTATTCCATTTAGGAATATTATTAGATAAAAATCACATCTAAATCTTTTGCTCAGAAATTTGAGTTGAAATTATCTTTGGGTGGCCCACTTTCAAAATTATGTGTAACACCCCAATATTCTATTAACTTCAGATGTAAAATTGAAAACCAGGTGAGCGATTACAGGCTCCTGAGAGCCTCTATTTTTGTATTTGTTGTTTGTTTGCTTGTTTTGTTTGTTTGTATGTATGTTTTTGTTTGTTTTGTTTGTTTGTTTGTTTTGTTTGTTTTTGTTTGTTTGTTTGTTTTTGTTTTTTTTTGGGGGGGGGGGGGGGGGGGGGGGTACGTTTGACATTTGTGAAAACTTGTCCTCTCATTGTCCGGTCCACCGATACGGTTTCGATTGGAATATTAAATGGTCAAATGGCTAAAAAATACCATCAAGTGTTTAATAAATGTAATTCAAAATGTATAAACCGCCTATAGGTAGTAAACGTGGTCAGTTTCAAATATATTGGAAAGGAAAGTTGAAATGGCCTATTGACTATTTTCACAATAAATATATAATATAATATGATAGGGTTTCATTGAATTAACTTGATATCTTAAAGGAAAAGGTCATGGTCTTAACAAGTTAGCGTGAAAATTTAAATGACAGTAAATAAAAGACATTTGTGTTAATGAATGTTAAAAATAGCATACCGTAAGATAGAATATTTGATGATTGAAGTTGCCTGTAGCACCAAATAATGGGGGTCGCCATTTTTCAAAACTCTTCAATGTGGAGGAGACAAAAGTCATAATCCATTCTCGGATTTATCCTGCCCGTAACGTAGTAAAAGTCGGTATATATCAGCATTGTATCAGTTGCAATTGTATCATTAAAAATTATGTAAATCGCAAAATAACGTCGTATATTTATCTTTTGATATTTACAATTTCATTATGACTTCATGTCAAGCATTCTATTGCACTAACGAAAGGGAAAATGTGAGAAGAATTTTTTTTTGTAATTACCGGTCAGGACTATCCTTGTCAACATATCGACCAGTGACCACGAAAAACACGGGAAAGTACGACAGCATTGGGGACAAAAAAAAAATATGTGTAAGCATAAAACGACTTAAAACTGACAGTTATTTAACCTACGGCCAATCACGTAAAACATGAAATTATACGTAGAACACACCCCCCCCTTTTCACCGTACAAATAAACTCCTTTGTTTTATGAAAATGTAACATGGGATGGGAATATTAAGAACAAAATTAGAACGATATACAATTATAAACATTGTATTGCAGTTGATCTGATATTAAAACATAACCAAACGGGCACGGTGTTGAAAAGAGTCAGATACATGTTATTTATTCAACTAACATGATCTGACTGCGTGACGTCACATGAAGAGGTGTCATGGCCGCTTACACTACGACAGGAAATTCCAAATATTCATATTTTTAATTGGGTATATCAAGGATTTATATAGTAGGAAGGATATGAAACTTCGGGAGATTTAACATAGATTGTATGTAAGTATGTTGAGTGGCGAGATTACCCATAGTGCAATTCGTTGACGATGCGCGTGCCTTGATTAATCGGGTGGAAATTTTCATCGCTTCAACATTTTAAACCAGTATTTGTAAGTAAATAAAACCATAATTACAGGTATAAAGTGAAAATATTTGTTCTAAATACCAATCATTGATAAAGTATCGACTTTTTGTAGATGCATCACCCATATTTCATCAATAATTGACATTAATCGATTTTCCCTTTTGATCTTCATAATCCCGCGTATTATGGGCGGTCAAGACTCGAATTTAAATTTCAAAATCCTCTCTTCTCTCATCATACCGAATATTGAAGCGTAGCCGTCATTTTTGTGATAATATACATATTTTTCAATGAATAAAAGGAGTTTTATTGAAAACAGTGCTCCCGATTTGTATTTATATTGTTTACATCATTTGTCAAAATGGCGGCGTTCTGGGCGGAAATGGGGGGTGGCCTATTTAAAAATCAATAAACTCCCTTGTTTGCATGAAATCGACATATCAAAGTGTACAAATGTGTATTCGATATACCAAAAAATGTATAGAACAAAACTTGGCGTGATTGGTTTCTTTCTGTTTTTAGAGGTATGAAACTCTACTATACTATTTTTTAATTTTTACGTGTATGAGGGGCGATACAGAATTAAAAAAAAAACTTTCCTATTGAACCTATATTGGCAAATCCAAGGGTTGTTTTGTGTAGTGTAGTATATAGACGATGTATAACACAAACTTTGGTGTAATTGGTTGATATTCCTACGAATTCTCAAGGCATTTAAAAATGAATGAATTAAGTTTTGCTCTGTACATAGCATAAAACCTAATCTCGGACTACATAAAACCTCGCCACGCGAGATAAAGCGAGAAAATACGAGATTCATATCCTTCCTACTATATAAATCCTTGGGTATATTAATGTTAATAAAGGTGTTTTTTTTAAATAATAAGTTATTTACGAATAACAAGTTATAATGAATTGAATTAAAACAACTTTTCAACTGACTGGTCTTTTTCTTTAACACCTTTTCATTTTCTTCTCATCAGAAGCGTACAGAAGGGGAAGCAACCCGAGCATCAATTAAAAGTGGAATTAACATAAGTTTTGTTAAATTTAAAATTATCGATAATTTTATATTTTTAATTTCACTCTTTGATTGGGTGTCCCCTGGACCGTCGCCTCTGATGGTAAGACAATGAAGGATACTGAGTGAAATCTGACCCAGTTAGTTAAAGTAAGTAAATAGTCGCATAAATTATTTTATTATTTTTTTATTATAAATTAACATTACTGAATAACCAAACATTTTATTTTGAAATGTGTCAACTGGATATAGCCGAGACTGTGTGATAAATTAAGCTCTGTTTTTTTGGTAAGTCATTAAAGACTCGTGATATTTGGTAATTGATGACTGAAAAACAAAATCAGAGTTTGGTTGTTTATACGCTGGTGTCCCTCAGGTGTCAGTTTAAATTCCAATACTTGTTATTCTTGTTTATATTAACACTATAGATGACCATACAGATGGTATATGTAGACTTTTTGCAATATGAAACACCCCTTAGAATGCCGGAGAGATATTAGAACTTTATTATTTGTAGACTCAAAAAGAACACGCTAAAAATATTATATTATCAAGAGCAGTAGACAGTAGGCGATTCACTGAAGGAACATAACCAAATCCCATTCCCATTTTACTTACATGTCATTTATTATTTCTATCAAATCCCACCCCCATTTTACTTACATGTCATTTATTATTTCTACCAAATCCCATTCCCATTTTACTTACATGTCATTTATTATTTCTATCAAACCCCATCCCCATTTTACTTACATGTCATTTATTATTTCTATCAAACCCCATCCCCATTTTACTTACATGTCATTTATTATTTCTATCAAACCCCATCCCCATTTTACTTACATTTCATTTATTATTTCTATCAAACCCCATCCCCATTTTACTTACATGTCATTTATTATTTCTATCAAACCCCATCCCCATTTTACTTACATGTCATTTATTACTTCTATCAAACCCCATCCCCATTTTACTTACATGTTATTTATTATTTCTATCAAACCCCATCCCCATTTTACTTACATGTCATGTATTATTTCTATCAAACCCCATCCCCATTTTACTTACATGTTGTCATTTATTATTTCTATCAAACCCCATCCCCATTTTACTTACATGTCATTTATTATTTCAATCAAACCCCATCCCCATTTTACTTACATGATGTCATTTATTATTTCTATCAAATCCCACCCCCATTTTACTTACATGTCATTTATTATTTCTATCAAATCCCATCCCCATTTTACTTACATGATGTCATTTATTATTTCTATCAAACCTCATCCCCATTTTACTTACATGATGTCATTTATTATTTCTATCAAATCCCACCCCCATTTTACTTACACGTCATTTATTATTTCTATCTAATTACACCTTATATAAGAATGCTGGATTCTGATTGGTTAATAGCCGTGATATTTTTTACAAATTCAGGCCTTGCATTGTGAATTTGCAGAATTTTTACTTCATGTAGGTGTATTTGCATAAGATTTAACTTTTTTTCATGGTATTTGCAATATCGTATTTGCCGTTTTTACCCTTCACCGAGACGCTTGTAACAAAATTTGTAAAACGTTATCAGTTGTGCGTTTTATCTAACATTATTCGGTAGAATAAACAGATACATCATGTTAGGTCTTGAAAACGACAAACAAAAGGTATTATTTATTTAGCCAGTGTTCTAAATAATATTCGGTGTAATTAAACAGATATATCATGTTTGGGAGGGGTATTTGCGAAAAATACCAGTCTTGAGACTAAATTTCCCTCGCCATTCTGTTCGGGAAATTTTTCGTCTCTCGACTGGTATTTTTCGCAAATACCCCTCCCAAACATGATATATCTGTATAAAATCCCACCCCCCATTTTACTTACATGTTGTCATGTATTATTTCTATCAAACCCCATCCCCATTTTACTTACATGTTGTCATTTATTATTTCTATCAAACTCCATCCCCATTTTACTTACATGTTGTCATTTATTATTTCTATCAAACCCCATCCCCATTTTACTTACATGTTGTCATTTATTATTTCTATCAAACCCCATTCCCATTATACTTACATGTCATTTATTATTACTATCAAACCCCATCCCCATTTTACTTACATGTTGTCATTTATTATTTCTATCAAACCCCATCCCCATTTTACTTACGTGTTGTCATTTATTATTTCTATCAAACCCCATCCCCATTTTACTTACGTGTTGTCATTTATTATTTCTATTAAACCCCATCCCCATTATACTTACATGTCATTTATTATTTCTATCAAACCCCATCCCCATTTTACTTACATGTTGTCATTTATTATTTCTATCAAACCCCATCCCTATTTTACTTACATGTCATTTATTATTTCTATCAAACCTCATCCCTATTTTACTTACATGGTGTCATTTATTATTTCTATCAAACCTCATCCCTATTTTACTTACATGTCATTTATTATTTCTATCAAACCTCATCCCCAGTTTACTTACATGTTGTCATTTATTATTTCTATATTACCCATGAGTATATACTTATCATCCGTTGTGCTCTTTGTTAGATCTACGTTTATATGATACTGGTGAGAACTTTATATAAGTTGTGAAGTTTACCAGTTGCTTCCCTATGGTTGGTGGTTCTTTCCGGGTACTCCGGCTTCTTCCACCACTAAAACGGTCGTCATGATATAGCTGAAATATTGCTGAAAGTGGCGTTAAACACAATAAATCAATAAAACTTGTGTTCAATTCTATTGTATATATTTGACAATAAAATATGTTAAAATCAAGCTGGATTTTCATAGTGATACCTCACTTGGACAACACTCCACAGGTAAACATTTCCTCACTTGGACAACAGTCCACAGGTAAACATTTCCTCACTGGGACAACACCCCACAGGTAAACATTTCCTCACTTGGACAACACTCCACAGGTAAACATTTCCTCACTTGGACAACAGTCCACAGGTAAACATTTCCTCACTTGGACAACACTCCACATGTAAACATTTCTTCACTTGGACAACAGTCCACAGGTAAACATTTCCTCACTTGGACAACACTCCACATGTAAACATTTCCTCACTTGGACAACACTCCACAGGTAAACATTTCCTCACTGGGACAACAGTCCACAGGTAAACATTTCCTCACTGGGACAACACTCCACAGGTAAACATTTCCTCACTGGGACAACAGTCCACAGGTAAACATTTCCTCACTTGGACAACACTCCACATGTAAACATTTCCTCACTTGGACAACAGTCTACAGGTAAACATTTCCTCACTTGGACAACACTCCACATGTAAACATTTCCTCACTTGGACAACAGTCCACAGGTAAACATTTCCTCACTTGGACAACACTCAACATGTAAACATTTCCTCACTTGGACAACACTCCACAGGTAAACATTTCCTCACTGGGACAACAGTCCACAGGTAAACATGTCCTCACTGGGACAACACTCCACATGTAAACATTTCCTCACTGGGACAACAGTCCACAGGTAAACATGTCCTCACTGGGACAACACTCCACATGTAAACATTACCTCACTGGGACAACACTCCACAGGTAAACATTACCTCACTGGGACAACACTCCACAGGTAAACATTTTGGTCTATTCAGACACATTATTGTGACTGCTAGTCAATCATGCAGTATTTACCTGTACATCTTATTTCTGCATGCTTAGTGGAGGAGCAGCAAATACAAATGTTATAGTTGTTGGTTTGATCAGACCGAAGAACTCATGGTCTACCGCATTCTCCGTCGGAACATGACAACCACTATATGTATGCACAATGTGTGCATGTGCCTTCGTGTTTTATGTGTACTGTGACTTCCTTTTTGCAACATACAATAGGGCATTCGAATAGGGAAACTTTAAATTATTTCGCTTGTGGTATGATTTGGATTCCAAAATATGGAGTTGAATTCTGATGTCTATAGTGTTCTTTATCTCAAATTGAATGGGATAGATCAAATGTATAAAAGTTATTAAAGAGCGAATTGTTCAATAAGAGAACATCATCTATGCAGCGGAGGGTAAAGTCAAAGGATTTGAATAGTTTCTTTTCCTGAATAAAAAATACCACCACTAAAACAAAGAATTATGTAGTACCGAGAATATGATGAATTTTAAAGAAGCAACCAACGTGTTGTCTTCGTATATATATACAATCTATGAGAATATAATTTTCAATAGAATACATTTATTCTATTATGAGTTGTGATACTTCAAATTGTAAATTTAATGCAAAATAAAGCAATATTCTTTCCACACTGAATGTACTGTCATCAAGAGTGTTCAAAAAGGAAGTCACAGTAAACTTAAAATACGAAGACACATTCCATAAGTCACAGTACACTTGAAACACGAAAGCACATTTCATAAGTCACAGTACATTTAAAACACGAAGGCACATTTCATAAGTCACAGTACACTTTAAACACGAAGGCACATTTCATAAGTCACAGTACACTTAAAACACGAAGGCACATTCCATAAGTCACAGTACACTTGAAACACGAAAGCACATTTCATAAGTCACAGTACACGTAAAACACGAAGCCACATTTCATAAGTCACAGTACACTTAAAACACGAAGGCACATTTCATAAGTCACAGTACACTTAAAACACGAAGGCACATTTCATAAGTCACAGTACACTTAAAACACGA
>MJUT01000546.1:130538-140933 GCA_002080005.1 Gigantidas platifrons
GGTTTTGTTGATATTGGTGGAATGGTTAACCATCACTCTTTAGAGGTAATTGTGGGTTTTGTTCATATTGGTGGAATTGTTAGCCATCACTGTTTAGAGGTAATTGTGGGTTTTGTTGATATTGGTGGAATTGTTGGCCATCACTGTTTAGAGGTGATTGTGAGTTTTGTTGATATTGGTGGAATCGTTGACCATCACTGTTCAGAAGTGATTGTGGGTTTTGTTGATATTGGTGGAATTGTTGGTCATCACTGCTTAGAGGTAATTGTTGGTTTTGTTGATATTGGTGAGTGTTGACCATCACTGTTTAGAGGTAATTGTTGGTTTTGTTGATATTGGTGGAATTGTTGGCCATCACTCTTTAGAGGTAATTGTGGGTTTTGTTAATATTGGTGGAATTGTTGGCCATCACTGTTTAGAGGTAATTGTGGGTTTTGTTGATATTGGTGGAATTGTTGGCCATCACTGTTTAGAGGTAATTGTGGGTTTTGTTGATATTGGTGGAATTGTTGGCCATCACTGTTTAGAGGTAATTGTGGGTTTTGTTGATATTGGTGGAATTGTTGTCCATCACTATTTAGAGGTAAAACTAAATTACGAGTAATTTCCGAAACTTGACATTTAATTTTATTTTTCATGTTCCGCGGATTACAAGATACTACTCGTCATCAATAGACTAGTATTAGAACAAAACATCTTCACGATGAAGATTGAGCGGATGGTAACACATGAACAGCGACTAACAAACAAGTCATTATAGTTTATCCCGCTTTATTATAGGTTGTCCCTTCTTTAAATCTATTTCTTTTATCAAATCATTATAAATTATTGTTATTCAGTTGCATATTGAATAGCTATGGAACACAACAAACCAATGCCTAAGCTTGGTGAAAAACCCCCGAGAACTCCCAAATGTGCAAGATGTCGGAATCATGGCGTTGTATCCTGTTTGAAAGGACATAAACGGTTCTGTCGCTGGAAAGATTGTCACTGTCCAAATTGTCTCCTTGTTGTAGAACGGCAAAAGATCATGGCTGCACAAGTAGCACTAAGAAGGTAAGATATTAATTTTAATGATAAACCTTTGCAACAGTGTAGTTTTAAACTACATCTCATCCATTCCATTATTTCAAACTAAGCTCTATGTAAGTCATATGTCAGTGTAGACTTTAACAGACAAAGACACGTAGTCAATGTATAAAAAGGCTAACAACATTTGTATAACCAAACTAAAAAAAAGTATTTCGTTATATAATTGTATAAAATATATATATCTGGGATACTGGATCTTAATAGACGTTGGAGCAGGATGGCACTGAGTACTTTGTGTTTTGAGAATGCAACAGCTTATAATGATCAACGTTCTTATAGGACTGGTCGTTGACAAGAAAGTCTGATCGTATATATCATATCAATGTTTCTAAACAACGCTCATGACATTGATACATGCTGATTAATGCATCGAAATTGGATGAGAAATAACAATTTTATATAACTTCAAAATATGAAAAATTTCAGTATTCGGACTGCATTTAGACACCTTTCCAAAATAAAAAAGCTAAATATTCTATGTCCAATCAATAACCCATATATATTATCATGTTGCTAAAAACTACATTTGAATTGAATGAAATATTGTTAACTTATTGAAATTTCCTCCTTTTGGCCTTAAAGTTAACATGTTTAAATTTCCCCATGTTTTGGCCTACCAGTTAACAAATTTAAAATGTACCCTTTTTTTATCTATGTTTTGTCAAAAACGGTAACAGTTACATACTAGCACTTTGTACGTTTCTGATAGGGATTTTCCTAAAAAAATAATTAAAAAAACTCCTCAAAATCAAGATGAACAATAAACTCTCCACGTACAAAGACATGAATCTAACCGTTTTTTGTTGTTGTTGTACTTCTTTATAAACGGATACGCTACAATACTCCAAATCAGCACCAGTGTTTATTCTGTGCCAGAATATATCGTGGATTAAAAGACAGTCAGGACACCAAAACGATGATAAATTAAAAAAGAACAAAAAGAGTTCTGAGAACACGTTTTCGAATAAAGTATATAAATAATGAATGTTTTATCGCAGACAGTGCAGTCGGCCTCACCTCTCACGAGAGTTGTACGTGAACTTGTTTCATCATGTATTTATTTACTAGTTTCTAATTGTCGAGTTTTCTAACTGTTACAACATTGTGAAATATTCAACATTGATTTGATGTTGGATTCTACAATTTCTACAATTCTAAATATTTAAAATGAGTCTCTAAAGTAGAATTTTAGTTTGACTCTGTAATTAATAAGAAGTTTCGATGTTATTAAGACTGATTTAAATATCAACTAAAGATGTTTCGTATCACCAGTTTAATTATTATTGTTTGGCAGATTAATAACTCTAATCAGATTGTATTCTTAGATCTAGAAGTAAGCACATGCTGTGAAGTTCTGTATAATAACAAATACACGCGCACCTCCCTGTGATATATTGATATCGATTTTCCAATGTAATTTTCTTTTCGACTAGAAACATATTTCCTTTTTGATTTCATTAACGGACAGAAATATAACCCTCTTATTGAAGCTTACAACACAAGACGTTGTATATATACGTTTCACTGTGTTTATATTCACTATAGCTCGTTGTTGGTGTTTTGTTTCTGTCATCGTTCTTCTGAATCACACTATTAATAATATTTTTGTGTTGAATGACAAATAAATTCGTCAGCGAAGTCTGTAGCTGATTTTTAGTTGTGGTCTGTTATTTAGTGTTCAGTGAGTGAAGGTGATTGTTCATTTTGTTGATATTGGTGGAATTGTTGACATCATGGTTTACATAATTACACACACAGTATTTTTTTTACGGAGAATGTTGTTAATTGACATGGAAAGGAAACCTTTCATTAAATCCAGAGATAAAATAAATAATTTTATTACGATAGCTCAAACAAAAACGTGGAAGTATATGAAGTCAGATTCTTATTTAAAGCACTAGTCAGTACCGACAAGTGGGGATCCTTTATTGAAGCAATTGTTTAGACCATTGTTCTACAGTATATATGTTTTCTGTATATATCTTTGTCTTGCGTATTTTATGCCAATATAACTATTGTTTACCAATGTATTATAATTTCCTTGAGCAATTTGATAGTATATATGATCAAAATATTTACCGGAAATATTTGCCTCACAACAGAGCAGCAAGCATCACTCCTAACAAACTGTTGCTAGTTACCGGAAATGTAAAGGACGGCCATCCCAAGAAATGTGTCGAACACAATTCGCACAGAACCTGTAATCTAATGTAAACGTGCTTTATAAATGATTGCCTTAAAAATCTCCCCGAGTCAATACCATGGGTATAGAAATGTGACTTAATTTCTCCTCTTCGGGATACAACCCCTCCAAAATGAGCATATGCTAGCTAAGCAAGAAAAAGCATATACTGGAACACAACGTGTACTTAGGACGGCACGTAAACAGTGAATGGAGAATGGGACGTTTTTGCAAGTATAATACAATGAGTATGCCATATTTTGACCTATAATGCAATGGGTATGCCACCTTTTGACTTGTAATACAATGGGTATGCTATTTTATGACTTGTAATACAATGGGTAAGTCACATTTTGACTTATAATACAATGGGTATGCCACATTTTGACTTATAATGCAATGGATATGCCACATTTTAACTTATAATACAATGGGTATGCCACATTTTGACTTATAATACAATGGGTTTGCCACATTTTGACTTATGATACAATGGGTATGCCATATTTTGACTTATAATACAATGGGTATGCCACATTTTGACTTATAATACAATGGGTATGCCACATTTTGACTTATAATACAATGGATATGCCACATTTTGACTTATAATACAATGGGTATGCCACCTTTTGACTTATAATACAATGGGTATGCCACATTTTCAGCTACGTAATTTATTGTTTGTAAGCTTCTTTTCTTTATCAATAAAGCTGGAATACTGCTCTCTGGATGTGCAACAACAATCAATTACTACAAATTAAACACTAGATCATCTTGTCGTCCTCTATCATAATTGTGGGAAATCCCCCTANTGGGTATGCCACCTTTTGACTTATAATACAGTGGGTATGCCACCTTTTGACTTATAATACAATGGGTATGCCACATTTTCAGCTACGTAATTTATTGTTTGTAAGCTTCTTTTCTTTATCAATAAAGCTGGAATACTGCTCTCTGGATGTGCAACAACAATCAATTACTACAAATTAAACACTAGATCATCTTGTCGTCCTCTATCATAATTGTGGGAAATCCCCCTATATGCAGTGTCTATCAGTAGGTCACGTTTGTATACGTCTAATGCAAAATAAAGATATACTTTGATTAATAACTAGTTTATTTTATGGAGTTGAAATTTATTCGAAACGAAGTAAAATATGAAAAACCAACGTACATTTCATAAAACCAAAGTGAAAATACATTCTTCCGTTTTGTTGGGTTTTCTATGTAAGACAAGCCATAAAGACAGCTGCGCGTGACCCTGTCTTACATGGCAATGTCAGCCAATCAAATCGACCGAGTATAATCAATAATCATTTCTACGACTGCTGTAGTAATATAAATTGTCGTCTTAGTAGATCTAAAAAAGCTTCAAATATCAATATTTTCCTGAATTTTAACTGATTTCTCCTAATAGATTTAATGCGGTTTTAAATAAGTGTGTATTTACTGCATTGCACGTGGCGTTGTAATATTTTGTGTAGTAAACATGACATTGACATGCGAATGAATTACTTGCATTCGTCCTTATTGAAGATCTGAGATTTCTTCCACTCGTGAGAGAAATTCAGCGTCTTTCCACTCGTTCCGCTACGCTCCACTCGTGAAAAGACGGAATTTCTCACACTCGTGGAAGAAATCCCAGATCTTCAATAGGGACTCGTGTAAGAACCTATTAGTCTCAAATTTCAGAAACCAAACAACAGAAGTTTCCAGTAAACTATCACAGAGAGCCGTCAATGCCACACGTGTATTACAACAAAGAAAGATATTACAGCGGAATCTCCAGAATCTGAAACGACGCACAGCATCTCATAATGTATTGTCAAGTAAGATCTTTTGTATATTGAAGTTATTAGTCACATTATTATATTAGATTGATTAATTCATTGTCACGTGTTCTTGTATATGATGGAAAGAAGGGCAACAGAACAATAGAACAAGTTTTATTGGCCATTATCTAAAATACCGACTGAGTTGTACCTGTAACTAATCACGTTCAATCTTTTTTATCTAGTCATGGCAATATGACGTCAATACAAGAAAAGTTTGAAGATCCCAAAGGGACATTCTTAAGCCGAACAAGGACAGACAATACAAAGACAACAACAGATAAAATGACAAACAATGATCTACACAACACTACACACAAAACTAAAGAAAGGACAAACAATGATCTACACAACACTACACACAAAACTCAAGAAAGGACAAACAATGATCTACACAACACTACACACAAAACTAAAGATTGAACAACACGAGTCCAACTAAAAGCCGCGGGTGAACTGATGTGATCTGGAAGGGTTAGACGTTCCTGCTTCTACTATTAACGACAATATATACTTAGATGTGGGTAGCCCATGGAAGACTTGTATCTCTTCTCCTTTTCACTTGTCCCATAGGAAAAGTTTTATATTACGTGTATCAAGGAATAGAAAGAAAAAACTTTAAAGATAAAAGCTAATCACACATACATATTGTGCGTTGGCTTTGACATATTTAACGTAACACGTCGTATTTCATGCTAAAAAATTATACAACAAATTGATCGTAATGTCCCTGTTATTTCAGATATGAGACATCGAATGTCTACAAACATCATACCTTATGATAACTCACAAAATCTTATTACCGAACGGATGAGAAAGCGAAGGTGTTTTGCTGATAAAGAATTGGAGACAGCCACTCTAGGGTTATTAACCAAAGAAAAGGCAAGAGAAGTTTCGATGTACAACTCAACTTTCAACTTTTCTAGAGGCAATCCGTCAAGCATCAGTGTGTTGCGATATCTTTTCCCATCTACAAATTCCAATATTCTAGAACTAGTTTTAGATGGGTGTCATGGTAACTTAAGTAGAGCTTTGCAACATCTTAATTTAGAAATCTTACATCATAATCAAAAGCATATAGCAAGCGTCAGCTTCAGCCATTTTAATTTGAGTGGGTCATCTCTACAGGTTAATGACGTCATATGTCCACTAAAGATTACCTCATCAAATAAATCTACTGATCACGACAAAGAAACAGAAATATCGGTGCGAGGTCAATATTCTGTATGCTACCATCAACACGAACATCGACCTGAATTCACAAACGACAAAGAATTCTCTGAAAAACACGTATCTAATTGTCAGGCGGCTGATAACTACAGTTCAAGGCCGACAATTTCAAACTTGAAATTTTCAATTGCATCAATTATTGGTGAATAATAAAACGTTCTACAAGCATAGTCTGTTTTGTTAAAAGTATACGGAAGATAATATGCAAAGATTGCAATGATCAAGTAATAAAACACTAAAATATGGTTTTCTAGAAAGTAACCTATTGGAAGGGGTCTGTAGGACAGAACCGTACATCGCAAATTATTCCTATGTATTACTCGACTTGTTCGACTTTTATTATTGAGTATGATGACGACGTACATGCCGACGCCCGGTAATTTCATTTGAGAACTCCAGCTTCTTCCAGTCCCCAACCTGGTGGTTACATTAAAATAACGAAATGGTGAAAAGATAACAAGAGGACAGGATTGTGGTTTAACTCTGCCATATTTTCGTGCCTGTTACGAGTTAGTACCTAGTGTCTTATATATAGTCTGTATCTGTGGTAAGGGGTTTGACGTCTATCGAAGGAATTTTTCTTGCTGTTGTGGTTGGTTTTATATCACGATATTTACTGGCGTCTGCGGCTGTTTCAGTGTTCCTGAGTTTGGGTCAGTTGGAGAGCTTGCCTATATATTGTCGACTGTTTCAGTGTTCCTGAGTGTGGGGTCAGTTGGAGAGTTTGGCTATATATTGTCGACTCTTTCAGTGTTCCTGAGTGTGGGGTCAGTTGAAGAGCTTGCCTATATATTGTCGACTGTTTCAGTGTTCCTGAGTGTGGGGTCAGTTGGAGAGTTTGGCTATATATTGTCGACTCTTTCAGTGTTCCTGAGTTTGGGGTCAGTTGAAGAGCTTGGCTATATATTGTCGACTGCTTCAGTGTTCCTGAGTGTGGGGTCAGATGGAGAGCTTGACTATATATTGTCGACTGTTTCAGTGTTCCTGAGTTTGGGTCAGTTGGAGAGCTTGGCTATATATTATCTACTCTTTCAGTGTTCCTGAGTTTGGGGTCAGTTGGAAAGCTTGGCTATATATTGTCGACTGTTCCAGTGTTCCTGAGTTTGGTGTCAGTTGGAGAGCTTGCCTATATATTGTCGACTGTTTCAGTGTTCCTGAGTTTGGGGTCAGATGGAGAGCTTGGCTATTTATTGTCGACTGTTTCAGTGTTCCTGAGTGTGGGGTCAGTTGGAGAGTTTGCCTATATATTGTCGACTGTTTCAGTGTTCCTGAGTTTGGGGTCAGATGGAGAGCTTGGCTATTTATTGTCGACTGTTTCAGTGTTCTTGAGTTTGGGGTCAGTTGGAGAGTTTGGCTATATATTGTCGACTCTTTCAGTGTTCCTGAGTTTGGGGTCAGTTGAAGAGCTTGGCTATATATTGTCGACTGCTTCAGTGTTCCTGAGTGTGGGGTCAGATGGAGAGTTTGGCTATATATTGTCGACTCTTTCAGTGTTTCTGAGTTTGGGGTCAGTTGGAAAGCTTGGCTATATATTGTCGACTGTTCCAGTGTTCATGAGTTTGGGGTCAGTTGGAGAGCTTGCCTATATATTGTCGACTGTTTCAGTGTTCCTGAGTTTGGGGTCAGTTGGAGAGCTTGGCTATATATTGTCGACTGTTTCAGTGTTCCTGAGTGTGGGGTCAGTTGGAGAGCTTGGCTATATATTGTCGACTGTTTCAGTGTTCCTGAGTTTGGGATCAGATGGAGTGCTTGGCTATATATTGTCGACTGTTTCAGTGTTCCTGAGTTTGGGGTCAGATGGAGTGTTTGGCTATATATTGTCGACTGTTTCAGTGTTCCTATGTTTGGGACTTAAAGAGCACGAAGCCTGCACAGAATATTAAATTAATGGTAAATGTGACTAAACTACAGAAATAAGCTTCAACAAAGAACACAGGGATTTTTAAATTTCAAATGCTTTACGATATACATTTGTATGTGTCTTGTGGAATATAAACTCGACACATAGGTTTGTTCTCTCCAATTTTATTCATTTATCGTGCAATGTATAAATATTAAGAACAAAAACATAAAAAACACATCCAATCACTATTTAATGCATGCTAAGCCAAAATGGTATTAATAACGTAGATATCAATATTAGTACACACGACTCGTTTCTGAAATAACCATCACCAGGTACGCTCAATGCAAAAATAACCATCACCAGGTACGCTCAATACAAAAATAACCATCACCAGGTACGCTCAATGTAAAAATAACCATCACCAGGTACGCTCAATGTAAAAATAACCATCACCAGGTACGCTCAATACAAAAATAACCATCACCAGGTACGCTCAAAACAAAAATAACCATCACCAGGTACGCTCAAAGCAAAAATAACCATCACCAGGTACTCTCAAGATAAAAATGACCATCACCAGATACTCTCAAAACAAAAATAACCATCACCAGGTACTCTCAAAACAAAAATAACCATCACCAGGTACTCTCAAAACAAAAATAGAAATAACCAGGTACGCTCAAAACAAAAATAACCATCACCAGGTACTCTCAAAACAAAGATAATTATCAGCAGGTACGCTCAAGACAAAAATAACCATCACCAGGTACGCTCAAAGCAAAAATAACCATCACCAGGTACACTCAAGACAAAAATAACCATCACCAGGTACACTCAAGACAAAAATAACCATCACCAGGTACGCTCAAAGCAAAAAACCATCACCAGGTACGCTCAAAACAAAAATAACCATCACCAGGTACGCTAAAAAAAGTAACAACCATCACCAGGTACGCTCAAAACAAAAAAAGCCATCACCAGGTACGTTCAAAACAAAAATAACCATCACCAGGTACGCTCAAAACAAAAATAATCATCACCAGGTACGCTCAAAACAAAAATAACCATCACCAGGTACGCTCAAAACAAAAATAATCATCACCAGATACTCTCAAAACAAAAATAATCGAAAGCCAAATAATAAAACCAGTAACATTTTTCTTATTCCTATACATTAATACATTATTTAGGAAATTCGTTCATTTTTGTAAAATTACTTATTCCACGCAAAATTTCTATTGAAAAAATAAAATTGTTTTTATCTCATCATGTCATGTAGGACGAATGTTTTAATGTCCCACAATACAAATATCAGACATTAAAAGAACATATCTTCTTTGTTTACTCTGGCAGTCTGATTGATTGATTGTGTTTAACGCCATATTCAGCAATATGTCAGCTATATCATGGCGACCAGTTTTAGGATGGAAGAAGCCGGAGTACCCAGAGAGAACCACCGACCATGAGCAAACAACTGGTAAACTTTATCACTTGAGGCTGCGAGTCGAGTGCACCCTTGAGTGAGTAATTGTTGTTTAACGTCAACTCACAAATTGTTCAGCTATATCATGGCGAGAACAAGTTAATTTTCAATGAAATGATTATGAAGTCCGCTTTGTACTAGACCAACATGCTTAGTTGGATTTTTATAGTGCTAGCTCACTGAAACAACAGTCTGCGGATAGACACGTCGCCCCACTCGGACACATTATCATGATTCCGAGCCTACCAGTCTTTCTCCTTTATGCTGCGTGCCTAGCCAAGAAGCAACAAATACCTATTTTATAGTCTTTGGTTTTACCCTATCGAGCACTCTCACCATTACACCACCGATGAGTTTGATTTATTGGTGGGAGACACTGTTGTTAGCTGAAATAAAAAACAAACACCCACCTTCCGAAAGTCAATGCCAAATTGAATCACATGTATCGGAGATATATGTACCTCATTTCTCGAGAAAAGATGTACTGACCGGTGCCACTATTGGAGCAGGAACTGCCTACCATTCCGGAGCACCTGAGTTCATCCCCTGTTTTAGTGGGGTTCCTGTTTCTCGATCTTTAATTTTATGTGGATGTTTTTTAGATCGTTGTTAGTCCTTTTGTACTTTTTCTTTGGGCCATTGTGTTTTCTGTTCCTCTTCGATAAACGGATTCTGATTACCCCTTTGTTATCTTCTGTTCCTCTTAGATATACTGATTCTGATTACC
>MJUT01000546.1:159690-178777 GCA_002080005.1 Gigantidas platifrons
ACGTTGTGGTATTTTTGGGTGTCGGAACTGGTCTGACGTTGTGGTATTTTTGGGTGTCGGAACTGATCTGACGTTGTGGTATTTTTGGGTGTCGGAACTTATCTGACGTTGTGGTATTTATGGGTGTCGGAACTGGTCTGACGTGGTATTTTTGGGTGTCGGAAATGGTCTGACTTTGTGGTATTTCTTTGCTTTTCATTTTATTCGATAAACAACCACTGGGAATGTTGGAAACCATAATCGAAGGACATACACAACAATGGTCTTAAGAAACATGAGAAAGGACAATGATTTACTAAACGCTACACAGAAAATTAACAACACGAACTCAATAAAAACCGAGGTAGAACACAGGTGATCCGGAAGGATAAGCAATTATATGTTCCACTAGTGTTATTTTTAATTGTTGAGACAACCGGAATACGTGATTGAGGAAACCATAGTACGTGGAGAAAATCACCGATCTTACACCAGTCGTCTACAAATTTGATTATAGGGTCTTTTTAAAAAAATGCGCATATTTCAGACAGTACAATTAAAAAAAATCATTATATTCATAACACAATTTTATTGAAATATATCAACTCCGTAGACATTGTGGAAATGAAAAAAAAACAAATATGAAATCTTAATGACAACAATAAATGAAATTTTAAGAATAAAGAGTTCAATTCATATTAACTTTTGTCCCCTACGTAACACATCACATTTTGGTATAAACAATACACAAAATCTCATTACATTTAATATCTTTTCTCGCCAATTAGTGAATTATATTGTTTTGTTATACATTTGAGTCATTTTCTGCTGACAAATGATTATCATCCGTTAAAAATATATGTTTACACCCAGCAACTTAAATCTATGTGTTTTATGTAAACCAGGGGCGGATTCAAGGGGGCGCACCCGGCGCGCGCGCCCCCCCCCTATAATTGGAAAAAAATATGATTTTGTTTTGCGTAAAATCGTGATTTTTCACACGAAATACCCCAACATTTTTCCGCCTCCCTCCACTTGGCGCGATTTTTTTAAGTGCGTCCACCCCCTAACTTGAAATCCTGGATCCGCCGCTGTAAGCTGTATTTATAAAATCTTTGGGAAATCCCAAAAAGGTTTTTTAAGATAATTTCCATTACACTCCCTACATTTACGTAAAGAATCAAGTTCTAGTACATTTCAACAATATTTCACAAAATATACATTAAAAATATGGCTGTTACGTAGCTGATATAGAGTTATGTGATGGAACGTCAGTGTTACGTAGGGGACTAAATCTACTGTATTTGAATAAAAATAGTATGTTTTTTCTAATATACGAAATTCACAATAAAATATGTTGCATTTATATCAATCACATCAGTTAAAGATTTTTTTTTAATATCTGCTGAAGATATGACATTATATTGTCAACTTCGTAACGATAATGACTATTATGTAGTGGACTGTTACGAAGTGGAAGTTTTTCCTTCATTCATCAATACTTGCCTTTTATACCACTGGACCGGAAATTTTTTTTCCATACTATAGAAACAAAACTTTATTCTGTTTTTATTGGTTGAAAGGTTTTTTTTTAAAAAGAAGCTACATTTATATATTTTTTTGCCCGTTACAAAATGGACATGTACAATTTATACGCACCTAGTAAGACTTACCGAATTATGTTAAATTGTTCCATTGACTTGAATTTCAAAGTACTTGTGTAGCCATATTCTTAACGGGATGTGGCCTTAGTGGCAAACATCAAGGTAAGTTGGTATGATCAAAGGAAAGATTTTTACAATGCATTATAGTACTGCGTTACGTAGTTGACACAAATTTGTGAGACACAAACACCAAAGTGAAAAAAATACCTATATATTCCAATATAACAAATCTGTATTTTGTTATGAAATATGATTACTTGATTTTCCTCTAATACAGAAATATAATTTGAGGTCAAAATTCAGAGAAAGAAAACAGTAGTAATTAATTATTTTTCTGTAAAAAAGCTCTGGTGAGACAATGGAAATGTAAACTATTTGGAAAATAATTTTTTTATAAAAGGTGTCAAAAGATTAGCTTGAGCAGCACTCGTACCTATGTAAATCATTTATTATGTGCATGAGTAACTATTTGTTGAAAGAAGTAACTGAAATTAGTTATCTTCCATCAGAAAACCATGCGAGACAGAAAAATGCAATTTTTTTTGAAAAATACACTATAATGTTGTATCCCAAATCATGTATGGCGGGAATCGAACTCACAAATGTTTTATATGTAAAATGAAATGCAGATAAAATGGCTTTTTTGTTTCATAAAAATCAAATTATGAATCTTGGTTGATTGGTCCAATGACTGATGTCCTCTGAGTAAAATAAGTCTTCAAACAGAACACTTGTTATTGTTCGGATTGTACTGCTCACGCACGCCGGTTTGCCTTTCCGAACATTTCAATCTAATTAAAATCATATCTCTCACTTGCTCCCCTTTACTGATATGTCGCGGCTTGGGAGCTTTAACGTCGCAACATGCATAAGGGGAGAAAGCGAGAGATCTGCGAGCATCTTAATAAGACATTGGATGTTCATGATTGCTTTTAACTGGTTCTGGCCAGTTATTCTAAAATTCTATTTATGAGTTGACGTTAAACAAGAATCACTCACTCATTCACTCTCTTTGTGTCTTTGAAATATCCGTATTGTTTCAGATTTCTATGTTGCCTTTTGTTTTTAGTTGCTGGTAATTCGAGCAATGTCAATATTATAGGTATCATACAACCGTGATGATTGAGGCCCTTTGTTATTTTATGACGATGAGATGTGTACATGATTAAAACACATCTATTTCAACTATAATTTATGCATATTTTGAGACAAAAAACTTAAATCGCATCTAACCAATTTGAAATGTTGATTCAGAAAATAACAATTTCTTCATAAGGCAGTATGCATTTAATTATGGAAATAAAATGAACAAAATAGAAGGCTATGTACTTTACGTGTGAAGTCATTAGATGCTTCAGCCAAAACTGTATTCTTAAAATTAGTTAATTTATCTTTCAGTTTGAAGGATGTCTGGCGACATAGCAAACGCCGAATGTCCGGCAGACGATATGGTTTGTGCCGTCTGTAACAACGTACTTCAAAAACCACGTCTGCTGCCATGTCTCCATTCTGTTTGTTTTGAATGCTTACAAAGAATTCTAAATACAAACAAAACTGCAGATACTATTGAATGTCCAAAGTGTGAAGAGTCTATTGAGATAACGGCACACGAACCTGAGGACTTTCCTTCAAATGAGTATCTAATTACAAAAATTAGCGTCTACTCATCAAAACACGGTGTTGATAAACAGTGCGTCGTCTGTGGTTTACGAAAGAAGAAAAACCCGGCAATGTTCAAATGCCTTGATTGTGAAGACTTCCTTTGTGACACGTGTGGCACTGCTCATTCTTCTACTCGAATGACTATTGATCATGACGTCATGTCTCTAGATGAATTGTCACGTGGTACCCATGATGATACGATTAAAGAAAAAAGAATGATGTATTGCCAAACACACGAAAAAGATATTCTTGATTATTACTGCAAAAACTGTAATATATTGGTATGTAGGGAATGTCGCCTTGACGGCCATTTTGACCATATATCACTTCCTGTTACAGAAGTGGACGACGCAAAACGAGGCAAAATTACTGAAGTCATAAGCAGGTTCGATATGAAAATAAAAGAACTTTTTGATGCAGACATTGAATCAGAAACTGTGGTTCGAGAACTAGAACAGTCGGAACAAGCTGTCATTGATGAAGTTGAAAGCACATCAAAACAATTAAAAGAAAGGATTGAAAAGGAGAAAACAGAAATAATAGAAAATGTTAAGAAGCATGTTGCAGCCGAAAAGGAACGCTGTAATGATCAAAAATCGGAAATCAACAAACGACATGAACTTTTAAGATATGGAACCGAATTTTGTGCAAATGTTGCAACTAATGGCAAAGAAGCGGAAATTATATACATGGAACCAGCACTATCTGGAAGATTAAGAGAACTTGATAGACTACCGCAACCTAATACAGATATTAGATGTTACCTCCCGGAGGTAAAGATGCGTAATTTATATGGGAATATTGACAACATGAGATTCTTTGAATTTAATGCAGGGGTACCAAGTACGGTGAGGTCTTTTCTTCCTCCAGGGGTAGAGGAATCCGACATACCAAAAGTTTTGTCTCTCACCCTAAAACACCGCATTAACGTATTCTCACCAGAAGACCAAACGTCTCCCAAGATTACAGGAATGTGCATCAACAACAACGAACTGTTTGTCAGTGATTACAGTAATAGAAAGATCAAAATATTTTCATTAAAAGGTGAACAAATTGATACTATTCACAGCGTCGGCGCATTCAGCATTGCTGTTGTTGATGATACCATTGCTATAAGCGACCATTTTGCCATCACTTTGATATCTAGAGACGAAAGCGTGAATTACAGAGTTGACCTTGAAAGCACGAGTGCATCTTACCCTTTAGCTGCTATGCATGGTAACGCCTTTGTAGTCGCGAATAGCAAACAACATGTATTTATGAAATACGACAGGCATGGAACAAATATAGAAAATTACAAAATGGCTAGATCTCAAAAAAAGTCTTTCAGTCGAGCTGTAACGTTCGTTTCAACAACAAATAATGGCGATTTAGTTGTATCTGATTGGGGAACAAACTCCGTTGTTGTAATGGGTACCGACGGTAAGGTCAAACTGGAATATACAGGAAAGCCGCTTAGTTACACCAAAGACTGGTCTCCAGGTGGTATTTGTGTAGATATGCACGACAATATTTTTCTAGTTGATCAAAGACAAAGTAATATAACAGTATTGAGCCCTGCTGGTAAAGTTGTACATCGCCACAACACAAAGAAGGACGGATTGGAGCGCCCACTTAATATCACAACAGATAACAATAGTTACATGTACGTTTCTGGTAAAGGGGGGTTAATACATGTATACCTTACAGAATATATATGACTAATATCGAGTTCTTAAAGGCATATTCTCTACGATTTTTTTGAAAATTTTTAACTCTCCATAAATGATTTGTTTAAGCTATCATTAAACAGTTATGCTGCAAAATATACGATTGATGTTCTTTTTTTTTTACAAAAACGACCCAAAACTATCGTTATCGGAATTATTGTCCAGGATGAAAAAAAATTCAAAGTGAAAGTAACAGCGCCACCTATAAAAACGGAAGTTTGGAATTCTCGGGGGTTTAGCTTTGAGGTAAGGAAAATACTGCTAAGATTCAAACACTTCATGATTGTCAGGCTCGTTTAATGTTGTTTGAATCTTAGCGTTTCGTAGCGTATTCGCCAATAATTCGGTGTTTAATCTTCATTTTATGAAGGTCAGTACGAAAAACAATAATAATTTTGGGTATGAAAAAATACACATGTGGTAGACAATATACCTTTAAGACGTATATGGTAGATCAACTTTAAACCGTTTTATCTTAGTCTGTCAATAGTGATCATATAACTTAGTAATGTGTTTATACGAGCGATAACAATAGTATACATGTGTATATAAACATGACTTGCATATGTATGTTTGTGCCTGGCCCACGTCTGGACCTGGATTTTCAACATCACATGCCGTGCTCAGTTGTTAAGATGACAAATGCTTGTATTTTTACCTGCTGATAATGAATATTCACAGCGTGATTTTATTTATTTATTTTGTACTTGTATGGGCTAGATAGAATATTGTGTGGAAATCTACTACGTGTATTTGGAAATAAACTATTTGAAAATAAATATCTATATTTCTTAATATGTACATGTACCTTAATTTTTTTAATTTTGATTTGTAATCGTATAAAGAAAATTATATCCAACAATTTGGGAAAAGTCCACAAAATAGCAACCATAAATTATAGGCCAAATACAAACAAACACACAGATAAACGTCTTACTAAACGTGGGGTTATATATTCATGAATAATTTATCTTTTGAATCGTGAAATTTACTGAAGTTTTATTATTCAAGTTAAAATACCCGCCATTCATTTTACCTTATTTAAAATTCAATTTTTTAGTATTACTTTTATGTTTACATATACCAATAAGTGTTTAGTACACTTGAACGAAGGGAGATATGAATGATAGGAAATCAATAGACAAAAATGTAGTGATGTTACCACACTAGGAGGTGTGAGTTTTAACTTCCGTTGTCTGTAGATATGGTGATGTCCTCGGACACTCGTAACTGGGACGATATCTATATAACAAACAATACAATATTATGATTATTGTTGTATCTAAATTAAATACTAATTGAGGTAGCACATGTGACAACAATCCAGTATATATAGTATAGTGAACGACATTTAACTTATGGAGGGATGGACTACATTATTTTGTCCTGAGAACGTTATATTTTTTGTTTAATTTGAGGAAATAAATGCCGGTTTTTCTTATCCAAAAAAAAAAAAAAAAAAAAACCCTACATAAAGGGAATTGAAAGGGAAAAAAGTATAATGATTTTTTATTTTGCATGACAAAACACTCCTTCCCACTGGAAGCGAAAAACCAAGTCGAATACAGTCTATTAGAAGTAACAGAAACAGCTTGAAGATGGCAAAGGGGTAAACATAATAGTGAATTATGTAGTAAGACATCAAAGAATTGTTTTGTATATAAGGGGGTGGTCGAAACAAAATTCTAGAAGATAACCAGAACATGTTTACATTATAAATGTTATGTAGCAAACGTCAGCGTATTCTCTTATTTCCCCACCGTCTCAGCTTTTATTGGAGTTAAAAACAGTGTTGCTTTGGAATAAGACTAACATCTTAAGACTAACATCTTTGAGTCAAAAAGAAAAAAGACCGAACACTATATCTACCCGTCCAACGCATGTCAATATGACGAACACTAAAGTGGATAAATCATAAAGAATGTTAGAACAAAGAGCCCTTACATCCGGATAAAGAAAACAGTACAATTGTAAATTAAAGAAAGAAGAGCTTGAAGATACCAAAGGGGTAATCAGAATCCGTATATCTAGGAAGAACAGACAACACAATGGTCAAAAGATACCAAAGGGGTAATCAGAATCCGTATATCGAGGAAGAAAAGACAACACAATGACCAAAAGATACCAAAGGGGTAATGAGAATCCGTATATCTAGGAAGAACAGACAACACAATGGTCAAAAGATACCAAAGGGGTAATGAGAATCCGTATATCGAGGAAGAACAGACAACACAATGGTCAAAAGATACCAAAGGGTTAATGAGAATCCGTATATCGAGGAAGAACAGACAACACAATGGTCAAAAGATACCAAAGGGGTAATCAGAATCCGTATATCTAGGAAGAATAGACAACACAATGGCCAAAAGATACCAAAGGGGTAATCAGAATCCGTATATAGAGGAAGAATAGACAACACAATGGCCAAAAGATACCAAAGGGATAATCAGAATCCGTATACCGAGGAAGAACAGACAACACAATGGTCAAAAGATACCAAAGTGGTAATCAGAATCCGTATATCGAGGAAGAACAGACAACACAATGGCCAAAAGATACCAAAGTGGTAATCAGAATCTGTATATAGAGGAAGAATAGACAACACAATGGCTAACAGATACCAAAGGGGTAATCAGAATCCGTATATCGAGGAAGAACAGACAACACAATGGCCAAAAGAAAAAGAACAAACAACGATCTACAAACAATACACATAAAACTAAAGATCGAGTAACACGAACCCCACTAAAAACCGGGCGTGAACTCATGTACTCCGGAAGGGAAAGCATTTTCTGCTCCAATAGTGACACCCGTCGTGTTATTCTAGTCACAAACCCGGTGATAACTCACGAATGAGGAATAGACCGGGAAGTGACACAGATATTCCATAACGGTCAACCATGTCATGGTGGCGACCGTAAAACTTTCGAAGTGATGAATTTAACTTAACTAAGAGGAACCCTTGGTTCAGTAGCTTCCTTGTTAGCAGCAACCCTCTATCAAGGAAATCCTGATAGGAAACACAAGCTCTGGAATATCTGATTAACTGAGAGATATATACTCCATATGAAGGTGCTGCTGCAATGTTGCTACATATGAATGGCGAGGTGTAGGTCAAGGTATGAAGCAGACCTATCTGTATCTGTGGTATCCTTTATTTCAAGCTCAATATGGGATAGATGCGATCAACAAAATCACCAAACCTAGAATTATTTAGTGAAATGACATCATCTATACAGAGGAACGTGAAATTAAAGGATCGGGCTAGTTTCTTTTCGTTTTTCGTGAGAAGCCTCTTCATGAAATATGTCTCATGCGAATAAAGGAACAAGTCGGCGAGAAGATCAACAAATGCTAGGGCAAATCCACCTCACAAAAAAACGTTTGATTCAAACCGAGTTAATTTTCACTTGACTAAAATATCATAAATCATGACCCAATATAGTAAGTAAGTGACCGAGTGATTATTGTTTACCACCAAGTGATCATTGTTGTCAGTTAAGTAAAATCTGTTCTATACGAGTCAATAAATAAGATATAATTTATATGTAATATTTATATATAGCTGCTCAATCCTACCATAAATATTTATTATATCTAAGATTTGATTAGATAAAAATTTACATTAAATATAATGGGCAGAAGTCCACTCACTAATGGAGTATAACTGATACAACTACTATACTATAATAATGAAGGTAAGATTATTAATATATAATGATCAATGGAGTATACTAGGGGAGGATTCCAGGGCTTGCATCCCCCCTTTTTCTGATAAAGTTTTAATGATTAGTATATCAAATATCAATAGGTCGAAACATAGCCCTAACCCTACCTTTATGCAATGATGATAAAACCACTGGATCCTGGATCCACGCCTGACGATCTTAGGAAGATTGTACAAATATAACCTTCGTCATGTTCGCTCAAGCATGAATACCATAAGGCCTTAACATGATAGCCAAAATCAGCTAAAGTTACATGTACCTAGGGCGCCGTGATCTCGTGGTTAAAGCGATCGATGATTTATCCATATAATCGTCATTGTTTCCCAATGGGAACTCTATCTATAAGTTCACGTCTAGATCTCCACGAGTTGTCTCTGACTTGTACATTTAATTTGGTAATTGTACGACACATGTAGTTTTATCCAAGCATTTCGGCTTCTTCCGTCATTATACCTTATCACAGTGCTTTAACGGAGAGGAGACGTTTCGGAGGGCCCAACCCACAGAGGAAACTAACGCGTCCCCAGATAGGTGGTTGTCATAGTCAATGGTGGTGTCGGATGATAACACGAAAATATTGTGTGGAACATAGTGGGTGCTAAGTTAGGAGTGTACCACGTTCCATCACACGTTAAATAGATAGGAGTGTACCACGTTCCATCAACGTTAACTAGTTACCACGTTCCATCAACGTTAAATAGTTACTTCTTTTGTAGAAAAAGATTACACGTAAATTGCTCATACATTTCCAGCAGCAGTCATAATTCGTTGCCTCCGGTTACCTTATCGCTTCCTCGTTTCTCTATTGTTTTTATATATTGATTAACTAATTTATATTAATTTAAAAACTATCAGTTGTGAGTTTGTTTGTCCTAAGAGTAATGGTCTTTAAAAAACAACATATTCTACCTTCTTAGCTAGTAGTCAGTTAATACGAGCATTCATTGACTCTGCTATTTATACTGTCATTTTCATTGACTCTGCTATTTATACTGTCATTCATTGTTGCGTGATAGTCTGTGGTCTGTTAGAGTGGAAGTGATTCTGTGCAAGGGGAGTTGTTCTTCTATTTTTTTTATCTGTAGTCTCGTTTGAGATCTGATTATCTGAAGGGGAATCTCATTAACCTGTTTAATCCAGCAATAGTTTTCAACCTGTCCCACCCCAGGACATAGATTTCAAAAGCTAAATGTCGTGGTTTGTCGTCTGTTCAATGGTTGGAGGTGAGAGGTCGTACTTATTTTTATATTGGTGGAATCCAATCTGGATTGCAGTTTAGACATGAATTTCCGGATGTTTTTATATGAAATACATAGGGAAATATTGAAGCGTCCAAGTATTTGTGGCCATGTCTACTGTTTGTACATGATAGCTAAAGAATACAATTGAAACATATCCCCATAACATCATTGTCATGAAATACATAACGTATATCTGTACTTAATCAATAACCACACGTGGGGATCGTCTTCAACGGATATACAATTTTATTTAAGGAAAATTTAATATATCTAGCAACTGAAAACAACAAATATGAATCAAATTATAATATATAAATAAAAACAACAAAAACTATACTATAGTCCAAACAAACGGGGAGAAAACGATAACTATATCTTGTATTATACTATGCTGATATGTTAAATAAATAACGCGTGTTGATCCGGTATAGATAATAGGTCTTAATTTAGCAAATGTCAAAAATAAAACTAGATATACCGGTAAAAAATAAATAACACATACATTAGTTAGAAGAAAACGTTCCGGTTTAGATAAATCAGTATCCATTTTATAACTTTGTTATGATTTATTATGGTGTGTCGTGGCTGTTGTCCGTCTGTATACATATTGTTTTTTTTTATCTCACAATAACTGTAGCTCTATTTGATCATTCTGAATGTTTAGCACACTGATCATTGTCAGAGAATAAAGGTCCAGATAGTTTTGGGAGATAATAGCCATACCTATGTCCAAGAAAGAGATACACAGGTGTCCAAATTGTAAAACACCTATGTCCAAGAAAGAGATACACAGGTGTCCAAATTGTAAAACATTCTTGAAGGGAATGACTTGTTCAAGTGCTTGCGTTGCGATATTTGTGTTCCTGACAGACAAAGCACCCATGAGATACAATATAAGTGTATTTTTCATCGTACAGGACAATATATCTATACATTATTTAACGAAGTGATTGTTTTAATCATGCTTAAAAAAAGTACACATACATTGTGTAAAACGGTTAGAAACTCGCAAAAGTCACATGACATAATTAATAAAAGTCACAATATGGATAGTACAAAAAAGTCACAAGTGGTACTTTGAGCAAAACAAGTTTTAATAATAAAATGTCACATTTTACCGGTATAAAAAAGTAAATACTTTTGAATATACCCCTTTGATATTATTTCAGAAAGGAATGGGGAAAATAAATCAATCAATCAATCAAATCAATCAATGATAAACAAATATTCTACGGGTATCTAAGTAAGATTGATAGAATATAATGTGAACTTTTTTATAAATAGTTTCGGGGCGATGATAACATAAACATTATGTATTAACCTAAACAGATGTTAAATTGTAATGTACTGGTTCTATCAACAGTATCAGAGGATGAAGGATATCTCTGAGATTAAGAAGTACATTTTGATCACATATGGCGTTATGAACATAAATAAACGTTATAGTAAACTGAAGAGGCAATTCAGAATGGACAATACAGAGACGGTGGCAACATTGCGCATACAAGACACAGGATGCAAAAAAAAAACCATAAAGCTAAAGAGATAAAGAACACAGACGCCACCAGGAGGTAAGCAGTTGCTGTCTTTTATATAAAGACCGCCGTGTAACTCATCTATTCAAGGCGTGTCTGACACCACTATACGTAAACAAACACATATCATGAATAAGGCATGCGCCCTCCTACAAACAACCGGGAGTAAAGACGTATCGATCATCGTTTTTATGCGGAAATGGTAACGGACATCACAACACGGAACTAAGAACGAAAAAACACATAACATGACAGAATGGACAACATGAACCCAACTACTTAAAACCAGAGGCGAACCCAAGAGACACATACATATTGTCATTATATAACTGTATCCACTATGATTTGTTAATGATATTTATTCTGCGAGGATCACCTATTCATTGTAAAGAACATTTATCTACCAATTATTTCCCGACCGACGCGAAGTGTAGGGAACTAGTTGGTATGGAGGGTACAGTAAACTTAGTATTATACGAATAGCCATGAAATTAGTGTATTATTGTATCAAATGCACCATAGGGAGTTTGACACAATCTTATAATACCTATAAAGTACATATACGATTTCTTGAAGTAAAATTAAGATAAATGATTTAATAAACTTTTTTCAGAACAATTCTAACCGGTATGAAAGAATAACTATTGTTCAATATTCAATAAAAAATTTCTCTGATTGTGGCAAGCAATGACAAATTTATCGTGTGGTAAACAGATATTAGTATATCTCGGGTGTCTAGGTATAGTTACTTTAAATCCAGAAAGATCTGAACCATTACAAATTCATGATTGCAATTGCTCGTTTAGAGCATTGATCTTCAATTAACATATTCTACATTTAATTTGTATTGTGATTATGGTGCTTAGCGCCACTCTAAGTAATATGCCAGTTATATCGTGGCGTTCAGTTTTATTGGTGGAGGAAACTGGATTACCCGGGAAAAACCACTGGCCTGTCGCAAGTCACTGACAAACTTTATTGCATAATGTTGTATCGAGTACACCTCGTCATGAACGGTATTCGAATTCACCACTTTAGTGGTGATAGGCACTGTTGATTGCATAGGTAGTTGTACATCCAACTACCAGACGACCAAGACCTCGATGACCTTCCGATTTGTTGCTCTCCATGTTTAAGGTGTCATGTCTGCGAAAGAGTGTAGTCTTCGAATATAATACAGTCCGTGTTTTTTTTATTATTATTTGTTCATTTTTGTTTGGGCGCTGGTGATCAAAATATCTAAAAACAGTGTAGAGATGTGTAAAAACAGTGTAGAGATGTGTAAAAATAGTGTAGAGATGTGTAAAAATTCCACCAACCATCTTAACCCCGCCACATTGTTGTACCTGTCCTAAACGAGAACGTAGTTTTCACCAGCTTCACCTCTTATCATTACTGTGTTTAGAAATTTGGGGTTTGACAGAGGATTGTTTCATGTTGTTACTGTTGGTAGTATTGTCGATTGTTTCATGTTGTTACTGTTGGTAGTATTGTCGATTGTTTCATGTTGTTACTGTTGGTAGTATTGTCGATTGTTTCATGTTGTTACTGTTGGTAGTATTGTCGATTGTTTCATGTTGTTACTGTTGGTAGTATTGTCGATTGTTTATTTACTTTTTAGCTTATAAATACATACCATTCATTCTGTCTACACTATATAATTAATGTTTTGTTTGAATTTTAGTGTTTATGGTGGACGGTATTACTTGTAATTCAGCTGTCGAAACGTTTACATGGACAGTGTATTCCAATCCCCAATGTAACCCCAGCGCCTGGTGGTAAGCGATATATAATTTACAGGCACAATGCATCCCACAACTTAATGTAACTGCGGGGCCTGGTGGTAACTTATATAGCATATACAGGCACAATGCCTTCCACAACACAATGTATCTCCAGGGCCTTGTGGTAAGTGATATAGAATTTACATGCACAATGCCTTCCGCTACCTAATGTAACTCCAGCGCCTGGTTGTATGTGATATAGAATTTACAGGCACAATGCCTTCCACAACCTAATGTAACTGCAGGGCCTGGTGGCAAGTCATATAGAATTTACAGGCACAGTGCCCTCTACAATCTAATGTAACTCCAGGGCCTGGTGGTAAGTGATATAGAACAGCTACAGGCACAGTGCCCTCCACAATCTAATGTAACTGCAGAGCCAGGTGGTAAGTGATATAGAATTTACAGGCACAGGGTCCTCTACAACCTAATGTAACTGCAGAGCCAGGTGGTAAGTGATATAGAATATACAGGCACATGGCCCAATACAACCCAATATAACAGCAGGGCCTGGTGGTAGATCATATAGAGTTTACAGGCACAGGGTCCTCTACAAGCTAATGTAACTGCAGGGCCTGGTGGTAAGTGTTATATAACATTAACAGGCACAGTGCCCTCCACAATCTGATGTAACTCCAGCTAGGACCTGGTGGTAAGTGATATAGAATTTACAGGAACAATGCCTTCCACAACCTAATGTAACTGCGGGGCCTGATAGTAAGTGATATATAATTTACAGGCACAGTGCGTTCTACAACCTAATGTAATTGCAGGGCCTGTGGTACAAATGTAAGTGATACAGAATTTACAGGCACAGTGCGTTCCACAACCTAATGTAATTGCAGGGCCTGGTGGTAAGTGATATAGAACATTTACAGGCACCGTGCCGTCCACAACCTACTGCAACTGCAGGGCCTGGTGGTAAGTGATATAGAATTTACAGGCACAGTGCGTTCCACAACCTAATGTAATTGCAGGGCCTGGTGGTAAGTGATACATAATTTACAGGCACAATGCGTTCCACAACCTAATGTAATTGCAGGGCCTGGTGGTAAGTGATATAGAATTTACAGGCACAATGCCTTCCACAACCTAATGTAACTGCAGGGCCTGGTGGTAAGTGATACAGAACATTCTCAGGCACAGTGCCCTCCACAACCTAATGTAACTGCAGGGCCTGGTGGTAAGTGATATAGAATTTACAGGGACAGTGCCTTCCACACCCGAATCTTACCCGAGCCTGATGGCAGGTCACATATAAGATTTACAGGGACAATGTATTCCAAACCCTAATGTAATCTCGGGGCCTGTGGTAAGTCATAAAGAACAATTACAAGGACAGTGCCTTCCAATAAAACTAACCGCCTCGATATAACTGAAATATTATTGAAAGTGACGTTAAACATCGTATAACACATAACCCGAAATGTCTATTAAGATTCGTCAAACACATCTTCATACTCTTACAATGAACTGTTTCATTGTATTCCGTGTGAAACGGGTCTAATCTGATTCCCAGTGATACCCTTAGCCTACATGTATGTCTTATTCAATTTTACAAATCTTACAAACACTTGACATCTTTGTTCTTACTCCGTCAGCTGCATGCTTAGCGATGAAGCCACACATGCAAATTTTCTTGTCTTTGGTTTGACCCGACCAGGACTCGAACCCCCGATATATCGCACTAGAGAAGAATATGGACGAGAGAGCATTTTCTAATGATAGCCGAACAATTAATGTTAGGGACGAACGATTTTTTGTTCGGTAAAAATAAAAACGTTAAAATATAGAAATGTATCAGTGTTGAAATATTAACTTTCGGGTTATGTGTTATTTAAGAAATAATTCATGGCAGCCGTAAATTTGTGCTCATTTAACCATGGACTGGGCATTTATATTCGATTCGTTTTTCCAGAGCGCAAGCGAGGGATACAATACGAATATAAATGCCCAACCCATGGTTAAATGTACACAAATCTACGGTTGCCATGAATAATTTCTTTTCTAATATGACAAATACGGTAATTTTTATGACCCTAGGACACCTTAGAATCCGCCACACAACGGCTGTTCCGTTTATCCCCCTTCACATATGATGACGGAATCAGCGAAATTTGAGCACATATATTGAATCAAACTCCTATTGTGTGAGTAATAATATATTCAAATATTTATTTCAATTACTTTAATGACACAAAACAGATTTAATAAGTGCCCCCTCGTAATAAAGTTTCACGTGGGAGGTGGCCGGAATATCCGTCGGGAAAATCCCAGATGAGTGCGTTTTCATTGCATATTTGTGTATGCATGTAAACAAAGTAATATAATGTGTAGTTGCTGTGTATGACCTCACGGAAATGGACTTGTAGGCTTTTATTCATTACAGAAACTTTTTAAATTATGTTTTTTTTGTTTCCAATCGACAATTTGAGTGCGCAGGTGCTAAAGATAGGTATATACCGACATATACTGGTTGACGATATATAGGCCGTCATATTATAAACGACGTTTAACGTCACTTTCAATAATATTTAAGTTAATATCGTGGCGGTCAGTTTTATTGGTGGAAAAAACCGGAGTACCCAAGAAAATCACCGACCTGACGCAAGTAACTGATGAACTTTATCACATAAAGTCGTATCGAATACACTTCACCATGAGCGGCATTCGAATTCACAACTAAATAGTGGTGATGAACACTGATTACACAGGTAGTTGTACATCAAACTACCATACGATCACGACCACAATACCCCTTGATTTCCGGAGTTTATTAATTCGGTTTACCGTCCACGTCCCACAATGATATAACGGTTGTTGGCTTAGCTATACTTTATTTTACAGATCCGAGTTTTCCAGTACTGCCAGATACCTTTCAGACGAGAATTGAAGCTAACATCAACGACAAACAGAAAACCTTTATTGCTGAAGAATACTATGATTATTCCAACAAAAAAGCTACACTAAAAATTACTGGTGATGACCAGACAATAATTGATATCTTTGATTATAAATATGATCAATTATTTCATATTTTTGGAAGTACGTATTCTTCTTTAAATATTATTGTATAATCTATATTCGTAATCATATTCTTGATAATTGATTTTAAAAATTTTAATTTTTTTTTCGTATATTCTATGAAACGAACAGTTTGTTCACGTTTCTCCCACCTTTGAACAATCTAATTCACGTTTCTCCCACGAGTTTCAAACAATAGATTGGCTCTTTGTTTATACAGTAATTAAAATTGTTTATATTATCAAGATATAGTACGATCTGCAAATGATGTATATGAATTTATAGGTATAAAAGAGAGTGTGTAAGAACGAGATGGTATCGAATAGACAAGCGGAACAGAGTCTTAAAGAATTGATTGATTGTTATTGAACACCACATTTAATATATCATGGAAGGACAAGTCTACAAGCAGATGATATTAGAGAAAATGATGGTCCTGGGTTTGGCTTACAGGATGGCTTGGAGGTTACCGAGTACCAAGTTACATTTGAGAGAGAGAGAGAGAGAGAGAGAGAGCTTGTTATGAGTGGTATTTGGACGCTTTCCATTGAAAGTTATTTCCCCCTTTGCTTTACTTATGCACTGTTAGTTTTGTTTCTATGCATGCGTTCGTCTTGAATACTATACGCTACCGTTTTTTAGGAAATCGCTCGTAGCTATCTGCTGCCGGAAATCCTCGTTAGTTAAATAAAGAATTAAATTAAAAATACCAAGCTAACTTTCGAGTATTACATTTTTTTTAGATGGGAGCTGTGCCGTTGTGAATATCAGTGCAAGTGCAGAGTCGATACTTTTTGGTACTGCCACTAAACCAGGAGGAGTTCCACATATTTTCACAACTAGTGGCGTTTTACATTTTCTAAAGAAATATGGACAGGTAAGTTAACGATCATCAATGGAAAGTGTTTCTTTAAATACATACTGTAAAGTAGCTTCACTTTTAACATTCAGCTATTTCGTTTTGGGTCACTTCAATAGTGAGGAAGTGTTAATGAATGCCATATTACAAAAAAAGGGGAAAACAAGGAGAAGAAGAAAAAAAGAGTACTATCCTGTCATCTAAAGACTGTAAAATGAATATAAGACTGATCAAAATGATAATGGATTTCCTAGAATGTATACAGATGGATATGGGGCAGATATTTCATATTGTTCTGTGATGACAGTATTTGATCATACCATACATGTTTTTCAGGTATATAAGGGTATAACAGACGTTCGCGGTGTAAACACTGATCATTGGTCAACATGTCTTATATGGGATAAGCTGAATGCTACCTTCACATTGGATTATTTTTTTACAAGTAAGTTTAAATTGTACGTTCACATTTGATTATGTTATGTTTTAGTACGTTACATTCTACGTTTACATTTAATCATGTTTTGTCAGTACGTTAAATTATATGTTCACATTTGATCATGTTTTGTCAGAATGTTAAATTCTATGTTCACATTTGACCATGTTGTGTCAGTACGTTACATTCTATGTTCACATTTGATCATGTTTTGTCAGAACGTTAAAGTCTATGTTCACATTTGACCATGTTGTGTCAGTACGTTACATTCTATGTTCACATTTGATCATGTTTTGTCAGTACGTTACATTCTATGTTCACATTTGATCATGTTGTGTCAGTACGTTACATTCTATGTTCACATTTGATCATGTTTTGTCAGTACATTAAATTCTACCTTCACATTTGATCATATTTTGTGAAAACGTTAAATTCTACCTTTACATTTGATCATGTTTTGTCAGTACGGCAATTTCTACGTTCAAATTTGATCATGTTTTGTCAGTACGTTAAATTCTATGTTCACATTTGATAATATTTTGTCAGAACGTCAAATTATACGTTTACATTTGATCATGTTTTGTCAGTACGTTACATTCTACGTTTACATTAAATCATGTTTTGTCAGTACGTTAAATTATACGTTCACATTTGATAATATTTTGTCAGAACGTCAAATTATACGTTCACATTTGATCATGTTTTGTCAGAACGTCAAATTATACGTTCACATTTGATCATGTTTTGTCAGTACGTTACATTCTACGTTTACATTTGATCATGTTTTGTCAGTACGTTACATTCTACGTTCACATTTGATCATGTTTTGTCAGTACGTTAAATTATATGTTCACATTTGATCATGTTTTGTCAGAACGTTAAAGTCTATGTTCACATTTGACCATGTTGTTTCAGTACGTTACATTCTATGTTCACATTTGATCATGTTTTGTGAAAACGTTAAATTCTACGTTTACATTTGATCATATTTTGTCAATACGTTAAATTATATGTTCACAGTTGATCATGTTTTGTCAGAACGTTAAATTCTACCTTCACATTTGACCATGTTGTGTCAGTACGTAAATTTCTACGTTCAATTTTGATCATGTTTTGTCAGTACGTTACATTCTATGTTCACATTTGATAATGTTTTGTCAGAACGTCAAATTATACGTCCACATTTGATCATGTTTTGTCAGTACGTTAAATTCTACGTTCACGTTTGATCCCTGTTTTGTTAAAACGTTAAATTCTACCTTCACATTTGATCATGTTTTGTCAGTACGTTACACTCTACGTTCACATTCATTTGATCATGTATTGTCAGTACATTAAATTCTACGTTCAAATTTGATCATGTTTTTCAGTACTTTAAATTCTACGTTCACATTTGATCATGTTTTGTCAGTACGTTAAATTCTATGTTCACATTTGATCATGTTTTGTCAGTACGTTAAATTCTA
>MJUT01000546.1:179141-219380 GCA_002080005.1 Gigantidas platifrons
CAGTACGTTAAATTCTAAGTTCTCATTTGATCATGATTTGTCAGTACGTTAACTTCTACGTTCACATTTGATCATGTTTTGTCAGTACGTTAAATTCTATGTTAACATTTGTTCATGTTTTGTATCAGTACGTTAAATTCTATGTTCACATTTGATCATGTTTTGTCAGTACGTTAAATTCTAAGTTCTCATTTGATGATGTTTTGTCAGTACGTTAACTTCTACGTTCACATTTGATCATGTTTTGTCAGTACGTTAAATTCTATGTTAACATTTGTTCATGTTTTGTATCAGTACGTTAAATTCTACGTTCACATTTGATCATGTTTTGTCAGTACGTTAAATTCTACGTTCACAATTGATCATGTTTTGTCAGAACGTTAAATTCTACGTTTACATTAGAAGATATTTTACAAGCAATTGTCATGAATATGCATCGCCTGCACGATGTCAGCACTGTACAATTTCACTTAGTTATGAAAAGAAAGCTTAAACAGTGATGGTCATCAATTCCACTAATATCAACAAAATGAGCAATCAACTCCCATCTTAAGTAAGCTTACTAAACACTAAAAAGACCACTACATGTGACGTTGGCAATCACATGACTACTATTCTGTCCAATACCTAACAATTTTGTAGACTGATCGCTGATTGGTCGTTTCAAGTTTGACTTGACCCAATACAGGATATTGTTTGATATGAGTTAGTTAGGTTACATGTTAGCTATTGTGCTGTGCAATTCAATAATTCCGCATGATATAGCTGAAACATAGTAGAAAGTAGCGTCATGATATAGCTGAAACATAGTAGAAAGTAGCGTTAAGCACAATAAAACCAACCAATTCACAATTCCACTTATTTCTGATCCTATCTTTTTTTCTGATTCACTGACATTGATTTACATTTTCAAATTATTTCTACTGTTTCCTCTAACTTGTATTATACCATGGCTATTTTTGTTGTTGTTCAGCTAATGATTGGAATACAGCCGCAGGTTTCCCACAAATACCAGTCAGAGCTATTGCAACAGGGAAGATGAATAAATCTGACGGTACTAGCTATCAGTTTAAACATTACTATGAATATGTAGACTTTAGAGTAGATTTAGATGTTGATTATACTATTTTCGAGGTAAGATAATTTATATATATGCATATATTACAATTGTATTTCATTATAACATTATGTATCGTTCATTCACCTGTTCTCGATAGTTACCAGTTCTCGATAATTATGCGCGTGAGAGTTTTGACATAAATCGGGAAAACGCACGTGTCTTCTGTTGGCCAGGATTTTACCTACGGAACACCACCTCGCTTCGCAAGAAGAAAAAAATGGCTGTGCTACGTATCAAAGTATATATGAACACAATCTTTACAGTCTCAGATATAAATGCACATGTTCTTATTCCAAAAATAACTCTAAGTTCACCGGGTCATTGCTTAAAATATACGTTTGTGATGTAAACAAAACTTTGCCGTCAATGAAGGTCAAGTACGTATACGTCATACAAAACCGCAAATATACAGGTGGCGCTGTTCAGGAAAAAAAAAAGCATGGAACACCGTTCGGGTCATACCTTATCAGTTTTATCTTCATATCAACGTTATTTCTCTATTGTGTAACCCCAATGGGACAATTTTTCAAACATGTTTAATTTTACATGTATGGTTGAAATCAATCATCTTGGTGTTTGCAATTATCTTAAATACATTTTTTTCTTTTTTTCCTATAATTTTTCTTAGTAAACATGCCCTCCAAAATTGATTTTTCATCATTTAACACACTTATCGAGAACTGGTGTCGTGATACACAAAGTGTCATAAATAAGGTCATACACAAAAATCATGTTTTCTTCGTATTCTTGGAGTAGAACTTTTAGGTTTGGTAGAAATAAAGAACTAGTTTTGACAAACAAACAAAAACAATTTTGTAAAAATTTATTGTTTTAAGGGACACACGGGGGAAATGTTTCTTACGCTATCGAGAACCGGCAACACCAGGATATAAGTAAACAATCCGTATAGTTTGCTTACCACAGAACACAACAGTTTATTCTATGCTCGACTTACCTATTGTCAATAAAAGAGTTAAACACATTTAACGTGTAACCTATTGTACAATAAAGAGTTAAGCACATTTAACGTATAACCTATTGTACAATAAAAGAGTTAAACACATTTAACGTATAACCTATTGTACAATAAAAGAGTTAAGCACATTTAACGTGTAACCTATTGTACAATAAAAGAGTTAACCACATTTAACGTATAACCTATTGTACAATAAAGAGTTAAGCACATTTAACGTATAACCTATTGTACAATAAAGAGCTAAACACATTTAACGTATAACCTATTGTACAATTAAAGAGATAAACACATTTAACGTATAACCTATTGTACAATAAAGAGTTAAGCACATTTAACGTATAACCTATTGTACAATAAAAGAGCTAAACACATTTAACGTGTAACCTATTGTACAATTAAAGAGATAAACACATTTATCCTGCAATGACAGCATTTACAGACCAATATAGCCTGCCCAATATTTTTTTTTGATATTGGTCAGTAATAAATAGAAATAATTTAATTTGATGTGAATACTGCAATCCGATTGGCTGATCTGCCTGGAGCAACATTGGTTATACTGTATAACCTGGGTTAGTATTGTGACGTCACTAACGTGTTCATCCGCTAACGACAAATTCAAATAGTCACACGAAATAATCGCAATTAAAATAGAGCAATCATTAAATTTTGTTGTAAAAATTAAATTATAAGGAATATTTGAAATTGTTGAACAGGTTATACTTGCGTAACCTGGTTTGGGTCAGTTTACGCTTTTCATAAACCGCTTCGCGGTTTATTAAGCGTAAACTGACCCAAACCAGGTTATATCGTATAACCTGTTCAACAATTTCAAATATTCCTTAATCAGAAATCAACTGGAAGGATCCGCCATCTTGAAAACGTGAAATCCTACATGTCATATTAACAACAATGCACAAAAATAATTAAAATGCCTACCTCAAAAACTTATTTTANTAACGTTAACAATCCAAGCGTCATCGAGATTAAAACGTTCCGCTAACCACTTATGGAACAACAGCGACGTCTGTCGAAAGAAATTTGGTGAATGATCCCTATTGAAGCGTACTCGAATCAAAAAAACGTTTGCTTTTAACGTTTTAAACTGGAAGTCTGCATATTACGTCACGTTATTTATGTATCAAAGTTGTCAACAACATTTCGCGGAATTTTAATTTTTGTGATTTTTAGACCATCAAATCTCCAATTGATGCCGTGAAATTTTCAAATACAATACAGTTATCTCCTAATTTACGATTTTAAATTGCAGGATAAATACAATACATATGCACTGTCGAAGCATATAGGTAAATATGTGTATTCGGCGCGAAACGCGGGAAAAGGCTCGGCGAAGCCTCGCCTTTTACCCCGTTTCTAAGCCTCATGCACATATTACCTATATGCTTCGACAGTGTACAAGTATTGTATATGTAACGTGTAACCATATTGTACAATTAAAGAGATAAACACATGCAACGTGTAACCCTATTGTACAATGAAAGAGTTAAAGACATTTAACGTGTAACCATATTGTACAATTTAAAGAGTTTACCCTACATACGATATCCCATACATTACAAAGCTAAATAAATTTAACGGAAGAGTTTACCTAATATATGTGTAAGTTACCACAACCCAACAAAAGACCTAATAAATTTAACACGTATCTTACAACAAAACAGCATAGTTTGATAAGAAGAGTTTGAAGATACCAAAGGGAGGTAATCAAAATCCATATATCGAAGAAAAACAGACAACACAATGGACAAAAGAAGAAGAACAGACAACACAATGGACAAAAGAAGAAAAACAGACAACACAATGGCCAAAAGAAGAAGAACAGACAACACAATGGACAAAAGAAGAAGAACAGACAACACAATGGACAAAAGGAAAAGTACAAAAGGACTAACAACGATGTACACAACATACACATAAAACTAAAGATCGAGTAACACGAATCTAACTAATAACCGGGGGTGAACTCAGGTGCTCCGGAAGAGTAGGCAGTGCCTGCTCCACTACTCAGAAACGTCGTGTTAATTAATCTATAGTTACAACCTCGGTGAAAAGTCATAAACGAGGAAAGGCTCGGGATATGTTTACGACAAGTGGAATATATCTGTGGTCATTTGTGATACAGATATAAGGGCAATAACACAATTACCGAGAACTCCGAACAATCTTCAAAAAGGGAAAGTCAAAACAGATAAGTTTATAAACAGACAAAATCAGTCAACAACCGGGAAACTGGGAAAACCGAAATGACCCTGACTTGGTACAGGCATTTCCAAACAAATGGTGGGTTGAATCAAATTTTAAGGCGCCAAACCTCCCGCTTTCATTACGGTTCAAAGGTTCTGGCTGTCACTATAACAGTATTTATAGCAATGCTGGAACAATAACGGTCAGCCATGTCATGGTGGCAACCGTAAAACTTTCGAATTGATGACTTCAACTTAACCAATAGGAACCCTTGCTTCAGTAGCTTTCTGGAATATCGTATCAACTGAGATATATATATATATATATTCCATATGCAGGTGTTGCTGTAATGTTGCTACATATGAAAAGGTTTCGTTCTTAACCGCCCCTCACTGTCGAGGTGTAGGTCAATGTCTGAAGCAGACCTATTGGTTTATGTGGTATTCTTTATTACAACTCAATAGGATAGATGCGATCAACGACATCAACAAACCTAGACATTATCAATATAGCGGAACGTGAAATTAAAGGTTAATATGGTATGACGGAATAAGTATACATGATATGATATGACTGAATAAGTTTATATAGCATGACTGAATAGGTTTACATGGAAAGACTGAATAAGTTTATATAGCATGACTGAATAGGTTTACATGGAAAGACTGAATAAGTTTATATAGCATGACTGAATATGTTTACATGGAAAGACTGAATAAGTTTATATAGCATGACTGAATAAGTTTACATGGTATGACTGAATAAATTTATATAGCTTGACCGAATAAGTATACATGGAAGGACTGAATACATTTATATAGCATGACTGAATAAGTTTATATAGCTTGACTGAATAAGTTTACATGGTATGACTGAACAAGTTTACATAGCTTGACTGAATAAGTTTACATGATTGAATAAGTTTACATGATATGACTGAATAAGTTTACATGATGTGACATTATAAGTTACATGGTATGACTGAATAAGTTTACATAGCATGACTGAATAAGTTTAAATAGCATGACTGAATAAGTGTATATTACGTGACTGAATAAATTTCTACGTTATGACTGAATAAGTTAAATATAGCATGTCTGAATAAATTAACATGGCATGACTGAACAAATGTATATGGCATAACTGAATTAGTTTTTTTGGTTATTTCACCCGAAAAATATAAGACAGTACAAATTTATTATGAGGAATTTTATTTTAGACTCCAAAGGGTGTTTACTGTCCAGGAAGAAAGGTAATACGTAATATCACCAGGATAGCATCTCCATCTGTACATTTTAAGACGGAAGTCATTTCTTCTCAGACGGAAGTCATTTCTTCTCAGACGATGAACATATCATCATTTGATGTGAGTTAGTTAACAACATTTAAGAATTTTGCTAGCATTGTTTTGTTGACGTTTTTTTGTCGTATATTGTAATTTTAATTATATTTATATTATCTATTTCTTTAAAGGGGCATTAGCTACGATTTTGACCAAAACATTTATATGTTTTGGAAATTGGTAAATAGCTTTACAATGATGAAATAAAGCTAAATATTTCACATTAAACAGCTTATCGTACCACTTTTCGCCTTTTGAGAACGAAAATTACCATCGATTGATTATTGCCTTGCAAGCAAATGATTTTACCTCGCTTTCTCCGTATGCAACTGGCCTTACTAGTGACAAGTAAAAACGAATAATTTGTATTTTTTCGCTTATTAACTGCAAACTTGCATGGTTCTTTGTCCGTAATTAACGCCGACTAAAATCAGATTCACAGAAAATAAGAAAGAAATGCATTGTTGTACTGATTTAATGACGATTCGGCAAACTCCATAAACAATGTCGATAATTAATAAGATGGCGTCCATTTCTTGATCGATCTCAAAACTTGAATAGTTGCACCTTTTTCCCCGATGCGCGTACATTTCATAACATTTATAGTTACACAAGAAGCATGGAGAAGGAAAGCAGTACAACGCAACGCTACACCACACAGAAAAATAGAAAGATTAGCAACACTGACCCCACCAAACATTTGATCAAATCTTACAATCAAAGCTTCTAATGCACAATAGTTCTTTAAGAGGGTACCATACACTACAGGGAGATAACTCTTTAAAATCAGTTGAACGTTTTGATCATATGATGTTTGTATGCAGATTTCAAGCATCTCGGTGATCAAAACCACAGAGAGAAAAGCTGTTTTGATATTTATTACAGTGGATATATTCAAACATACTGCCAAACAAATAAGAAAATTAAACGAGCAGATACAATTTTACCTGAAGTATATGGTACCACCTTAAATGAACATCTTTTTCTTCAACAGTTAGTGGAGTTACCTGATTAATTGTACATATGTGGAATTGAATCTACATTATTGTATTCAGCACTGCATGTTAGCGGCAAGCGAACCCCACCACACATGATCTGTACTAGTATGATAAGAAAGTTTAAACGGTGATGGATAATTCCACGAGAATCAACAAAACAAAACTAACCACCTCTCAGCTTCACTCACTGAACACATAAAAGACTATGACAAATGACGTTTAAAACCCTGACTTTAGACAGACACACAATATGTATCTCTTAATACTCACCAAGAATTAAATATACATTACAACTTACGTTAATGACGTTAATACATCGCAGTGAATTAACCGATGGCCAGAATGTGTATATTTGTCTTTTGAAACTAAATATATCACCAAAATTAATCGAGTCTCAGCATTATTAATTTCTTAGCCACACGTAATGATCATTTATGTGACAATTAATTTCAGCTATGGTATGATAGTGATTTACAACTAGCTCGTTATGACTATAAAAACAGAACCGGAAATCCACTGAGAGAAATCCACGACTTTTCAACAGGTCAGTAAAGATATAAAACACATAATGATTACATTTACTTATTTTACTGTGGGTAATTGAGCTTTACCACGTCGTGTAGATCCTGTACATACAACGATCCAATATTCTGCTCACTTTGCTGGCTTTTTACATGCACGTCCTGTACAATCTTATGTAAATTTACGCTTTTCTGTTAATATGTAATAACTGTATATATTTTGATGTAACCTAAACTCATGTTTGAAGAAATAGAGATAATCACATCTGAAACCCACCGATGGGTACCATTACTGAAGCATTCTAAACTTATACTTTAGGAGCACCTGATATCACTTCTGGTATTTGTTGGAGTTTGTTTTGGGGGCTGGGTATATTTGATTTATCTTATTTGTTTTACATACATTGTATCCCAAACACCCCTTTAAGTGATAGTTCTCTATGACATGAATTAATCATATCTGTATCGATATTAATTACTTAAAGGACATCATAACCCATAGCTGTACGATATAACCAGGAGGTACGTTGTACATGGAATTCAAAACGGCACAGTATTCAATATCTTTACAAGTATGATTTATGTAAAAAAAAAAAGGTTTGAAAATACCAAAAAAGGTAATCACAAACCGTAAATCCAAAGACAGACAATACAATGATAAACAAAAGACTATAATGAAGCACAGCTAATAAATTACACTACACAGCAAACTATATGTTTTAGGAGACAGATTTATAAAAGCATAATTGCTTGTTTCTGAATCCTGTATGTAATTAATATGTTTGATGTACTGTATTGTCTGATTATTTTCGAAATAAATTTTGTTTAAATTAAACTATATGTTGATATAGACGAGCCATATACGATAATGAACTAAAGTGTTCGGGAAGGGTAAGCAGTCCATGTTCCGAATGTGGCACGGGTCGTGTTATTATTAACTAAGCCAACATCATTATGTTGTAGTATATGTAAATAATGAAGGATACGGTAATATATTAGAAAATGTACATTGATGGCGAGCGTAAGCTAGCATATCGGTAGAATATAACTTTTTAATTCCATTCCTATGACAATAATGGTTAATTTTCCCATATGTTTACCAGAAGTGGCAGAAAACCGGAAATCAGCGTTAAAAATCATCCGCAGAATAGGTGATACTTCCGAATGAAATTAAACATAACATACATAAAATCTGAATAATTGTGCAAATTCCAATGAACAATGAAAACAGCAATAATAGTAGACAACGATGATGTACATTATTTAATTAACGAATTCCTGTAAGTGGTGCTCCTATATTCCTGTAAGTGGTGCTCCTATATTCCTGTAAGTGGTGCTCCTATATTCCTGTAAGTGGTGCTCCTATATTTTGAGGTATTTCTAAAACTGTTTAACACTCGCTTTATAGGTTTACAAATATATCATATTTAATATATGTTCAGGTATCAAGTATATAACTGATATGGTAACCGGAAGCTGTACAATATTACCTCTTAGTAAATATTCTAATGATGTCAATCAAAAACCTTTTGGTGATCAAATGAAGGATATCAACCATTTTATGTTCCTGGATGGTAACTATTACTATTCTGGAAAGGTAATTTAATTATCATAAATATGAATTATTAACGTTAAATTTAAACAAAATTTAAACAGATAACTCAGTATTACGTAACGGTAGAAATTGGTAAGTGATTGATTTATGATTGAGAATTGTTTAACGTCAAATGACCGTCATTTCAACAATATTCAAAGCAATAACAAAATTGGTTATCAAATGTATTTTAACTGAAAACGTACGTATATGATGTTCATCCTGGAATGTCCAAAAATAGAAAAACAACCTCCAAATTGTACAGAAAAGAACAGAAACAAGATGTCTAATCTTTGTCAAGTTGTCCTCTGTCACGTCTGCGCTTGTGCTGATGCCGTTTCTTACTGTTCGTTCTACTTAAATCAAATACTAGAATAGCTTTATTATATCAATGGCTTCAATAACATTAAAGTGCATTTAACCTGATTATATGTACTTGAATTTACGTGATCGCGGTATAAAATACATAGTAATGGTGGAGCGCTAGATCCTCCAAACCACGGAGGACTCATTTACATCGGTCATAAAGGCGGGATGTGTAATTGATTCATTGCACGGATCCAGAGGATGAGGATGTCCCTTTCTGAAGGGTTGTACCTTGAAGCAGAGAAACTAAGATCCTATTTATGTTCGTACGCCGGTGTTCGGTTGGGGGAGGGGGTACTAATAACAAACATTACAGAAACATATTTCTTGTAGGACCAAATCAATATGGTGCCGTACAGTATCTCGAGACTCTCCTAATATAATAGATGATGTCATTCAGACAATCCCCTCGATTCCTCGTTCAGATAAATTTAAAAGAACGATTGACCCAAGTGTATTTATTTTGTACAATATTTGTAAATAATGTTGTATATTTAACTAAATTAAGGATAACTGCTTAATTTGTATCTATCACTGTGCTTTCAGAGAACAGCCAGGGGAGTACCATGTGATGTTTTTACAGCTAGGAAATTATTTCCATTTAATAATATTCAGTACAACGCCACATTTGAGTTCTATTTTTTGGAAGTAAGTTTTGTATTTTTACCTTCAAGTTTACACATACACTGGTGTATGCATGCTGTATTTAATAATAGATTCAACATATCAGTTTATCAATGCAACCATAATCCCTTATATCAATAATAATATAAGGACATAAAGACAAACAATTATTTATCAAACACTATACAGAAAGCTACAGATTTAGTAACATGAACCACACAAAACCGGGGGATTGAGCTCCGAAAGGATGGTCAAATCCTGCACCACTTGTGGCACTCGTCATGGTACTGATAGTGACACGAACAGCAGCATTGAATAGAGAAAATTGACACAGAACTGAAAACCGTCAATGCATGTTATTAGACACATGAACAACATGAATCCAACTAACACCGAGAGGTGAACTTAGGTGACCCGGACGGAGTTTCTGCTACAGGCACCCGTGATCTTACTCTTGTTATAAACCTGGTGATACGTCATGATAGAAGAATGCACATGGTTGTGAATACGACAACCGGAGAATCATATTGGATAACGGTTAACTAATTCATGGTAGCGATCGTAAAACAACCGAAGTGACAACTTATCTACTTGGAAACCATGGCTTAGTAGCTTCTTTGTTAGCAATACCAATTGATAAAGGAAATCAAGATAAAACCCACAATCTGTGGAATATAGAAATATATGTGCATCCTACTGGCGGTCGCAAACATAATAGTTATGCAAATCATTTCTTAGGTTAAAACATATCGCGCGAGGTTGCGGGTGTAATCGATATTCTACAAGGGCAAAGAATAATCAACATTTATACAATAATAAATGAATGGTATAGCAAAACTTCTAGGATAATGATATCATAATGGTACTGTGTTGATGACATCATTATATGAAGTAAATATTGGGGAATATTTCAACTTAACTTATTGTAACATTCTACATGAAATATTATACCGATATATAATAAATAACTATACAGCAATACCTGTCAATAAGAAAGTAGTCGTCTTGACCGGATCTTAAATATACATTCTGCAATGTTGTGTACTGGTTTATGTTCCTAAATCTCAAACCCACAGAGCTGTTCAGCGTTTCCCCGGGTGTGAAGTTATAATATAGAAAGCTAGATTTCGAAAGAGAGTAGACGCGTTGTAAGAAGCGTTTGAAGATATCAAAGGTGTAATCAGAATCCGTATATTGAAGAAGAACAGACAACATAATGGCCAAAAGAAAAAGTACAAAAGGACAAACAACGATCAACAAAACATACATATAAAAAACTAAAGATCGAGTAACACGAACCCCACTAAAAATCGGGTGTGAAATCAGGTGGTCCGGAAGGGTAAGCAGTTCCTGTTCCACTAGAGACACCCGTTGTGTTAATCTAGTTACAAACCAGGTGATAAGTCATGAACGAGGAAACAAGTCGTTGACCCGGTTGACCCATCCCTTCCCTCATTTCTATATAATTTATATATATATATTTCATTGAACTTGTTCTCGTCATGATAATAGCTGATACATGGCTTCTTATGTAATAATCAACCAATCATTCTGCAATGTTTGTGTGTTGTTGAATGTTTGTTTTCTACAGTCAGGATATAAAGAGTATCCTTCAGATGGAACCACAGCACCTAATGATATACCAATTAGACTAGAAGTCTCATTTAATTTGGTAAGTACCTTTTTTACATACTAATATAGATATCTTGAATTTGATTAGTCTAAAGAACGTCACATGACATTTGACATTCTGTTATATCAACCGCTGGACGGTATGTCGCATGGTTATATCAACCGCACGCGATAATTGTATAATATCACGTGACGATTGTATTCTCCATTGTGAAATTAAGTATAGACGTACTGAATATGGGTCATCACTTGGTATCTGTTGTCACATATGAACTAGACCAAATAATCATGGCACTGTGTATGATATTCGATGTAATAAAACAATTTCCTCCCATTATTACGGCGTTTTAGCCCCGCTGAACAAGTGGTGGAAAAATCTGTAATACTCTAGAAGATTAAAATGTCTCGTGCCTTTCTCCGAATTAATTTCAAACGCATTAATTTCAAATTTTGAAATAATGTTTGTGTTAGATAATGGGAGAAACATATTCTCCTTCAGTTGCCCGTGGGTTACGATATTTCCCCCCTCTCGAGAGTTAAATTAACAATTTTAGCCACTCGCCTAACGGCTTATGGTTAAACATTTTTAATTTAACTCTCTTGAGTGGAGAAATATCATAACCCACGGGCAACTGAAGGATAATCTATATATAAACCTTGTAAGAGTGTGATATGACGGGTTGTATCCCCTCGAAAGTTTATGCCACCCTCAGGCAAGCCATCGAGTGACATAATCTTTCTCTGGTAGACAAGCCGTCATATCTCTCTCTTACAAGGTTGATAATTGTATAATGACATATAATATGACATTATACTCTCGTGTTGTATTCTTATTTTGGCTTGCTTATTGGTCATCCATATATTACACCTGGAGCGATTTCTGCTGTTTAATTCCATCGTCTGAACTAGAACACTTCATTGGTTAACAATGATACACCCTGTAAAATGTCATTGACTTTTGACTTTAAAAGACAAAGGATCTCACATGTTCTTATCTGGATATGGAATTAAACATTTAACTCTGATTTTAACAAAGCAAATTAACTGGTTTCAGATTTCTATTATTATTTTATTTTTGGTGTTTAAACGCCACTTTCAGCAATATTTTAGCTATATCATGGCGATCAGTTTATTGGTGAGAGAAGCCGGAGAGAACCACCGACCATTGGTAAGCAACTGGTAAACTGTGTCACTTTGGGCTGCGAGTGCACCCTTTTTTTGTAATTTACAAAGCCGGGTGCGAATCCACGCCGTATTGGTGATATGCTTGTATGAGTTGTTAGGTATTCGAACTACCTAACTCACTGAGCAACCCGGGTCTAACGGGAACAGTAGGGGATTAATAAACTTTACATTGACATTAACAACTGTAAGATAACTTGTCTTTCCTTTCTTATTTCTTTAGCCAGTCGTAGGTGATATGCTTCTAACATACAACTTTTTAAGCTATGATATTGGTAAAAGAGCAGTATCTGATTTTGATATATCAGCATGCTATGAAAATTTGACCAGTCTTAGATTTCAACTACGGCTTCCAGGTAAGTATTTAGTAATGAAAATTTTTAGAGGATTTTGTGGTGTTGAATAAAAGGGTATACGCAGAGTTTGAAGATAGCAAAGAGGCAATCAGAACCCGTATATTGACGAAGAACAGAAGATACCACAGGTGTAATCAGAACCCGTATATTGAAGAAGAACAGACAACACAATGAGCAAAAGAAAATGTACAAAAGAACAAACAACGATCTAAAAAACATACTTATAGAAAAAAGATCGAGTAACACGAACCCCACTAAAAACCGGAGGTGAACTCAGGTGCTTCGGAACGGTAAGCAGTTCCTGCTCCACTAGTGACACCCGTCGTGTTAATCTAGTTACAAACCAGGTGATGCATATGGTTCAATATGGACGAAGGAAATTGACATTGCCAGGAAAGAATCGGAAATGTGCTAGATTTGCTTACAATTGACATCAAGTTCGAGTAAAGCATATCAACGATAACATGTTTTTCGATGATATGGTTAAGTTGACGTTAGTGATAACATTATACCATCACCTTAGAAACCAGCGAGATTATGATAGTATCACGCTTGTTTCCTGATAAATCATCGATCATAGATATCATAGGATGTAAAGATCAAAGGGGAGACATGTAAATCATCGATCATAGATATCATAGGATGTAAAGATCAAAGGAGAGACATGTAAATAATCGATAATCATATATGATATACGTTAAGAAATGACGAAATGACCGACATGTAAATAATCGATAATCATATATGATATACGTTAAGAAATGACGAAATGACCGACAGCAGTGTAATATGTATCATCTCACAACATATGCCAATATAAATTGTTGCTGCAAGATAATAAAGACTATCATATGACAATAAGACTATATATGTGCTTTCCCTAGGTCCATTTAGACAACAGGATACAGATTTATTAAAGACGGAAGCACAGAGAGTGTTACCATCTATCATGAACGTCACGAAGGTTCGGCTACAATCGTTGAAAGTAGATTTTGATCCATCAACTGTGTATCTATCCGGTACACTTATAGATATTGCACCAGATTATGGTATGTACAAATGATGTGCACCTTACTGATGTGACAGTTTTAAATATTTCTGAATTATATTTATCTGCTTAATAAGGCTTATCTACCTTATCTGCATTACAACTGAAAGTACAATCATAAACATGCACCGAAGACAATCGTTACTAGCAATAAATAATCTAAAAGAACAACAACCCCCTCACCCGGGGGAAAGCAATATCCTATAAGGGGTACGATTCCAACATATATATGTAATGTATTTTTATGGACCAACCATTCCTCATTTAATGTTTAGACTGACTTTTTTTTCACAACAAAGAGTAATAACACAAATTCGCCACAAAATACAATTGAATTTTGAATTTCTCCACATTTTAATTTCTAAACATTATTTTTCTGTTTTACTAACACAGTTTATATCCTTTTTACACAGTTTTTTGTTTGAGTAATGCACATTTAAAAGAAAATTAGATAATGCGTTTATATCCGGAAAATGGTTGATCACCTACTAATAAATCAACAATGTAAACTGTAAATGTTCGTAGTCGTGATCTTATTATTGTGTAGAGTATAAAGGTCAGATTTCATGAATTAAGTTTTGTTTGTAATGGTGTAAGATTCCGTGGAGAGACGAGATAATGTAAAATAAAGAAAATACAGATACAACACAAATATTAATATTTAAGCAAGAACAACACTTTACTATGATAATATTGAAGTTCTATAATGAAGCCTTGTATTCGGACCATCAACTATTTACTATTATTTTTTTTTATAAATTGATACATACATTTTTTTTAAATCAGCAAAATTTACCTTTGCCACAACAATACACAACCCAGTGGGTACTACAATATCAACTAAGTATGTTGACAGATCTGTTGCCTTTACTTCTACTTGGAAAGACTGTGCTACGAGATGTATACAAAGCTATGGTTTCATATGCAACAGCTTTGACTTCTGTCCAAATAAAACAACACCAATGTGTCACCTCTATAAAGATAGAAGAACAAACATCAAAGTTTATTTACAAAGTCACGCATCTCCATGTTTGACTTATTCTGTCTACCAACGTAAGTACAATACTATTTCAGTACATAATTTACAAAATATCAAATATATAAATACACATATACTTCTTTGTTTGTTGAAAAGGGGACATGAGTTATATAAGTGAATGTTAAATTATGAAACAGTCAAAATACATGTAGCTATGTGAACATATTTTGCCTATTATTGATCAAATATCCAGCTATTTTTAATTCGACTAGAAAAATATGGAGATACCAAGAGGGTAATTAGAATCCATATTTCTAATAAGAATACAAATTACAATGGCGACCATATTTCTAATAAGAATACAAATTACAATGGCGAAAAGTAAAAGGACAAACAAACAGCAATTGTTCGACAAAACGGAAAACTTAAGTTTGAGCAACATCAATCCCACTAAAAATAGGAAGCGATGAACTCAGGTGCTCGGGAAGTAAGTAAGTAGTTCCTGCTTAATTAGTTACACCTGTAGTGTTAATCTTGCTACAAATACGATGGGATATTAGTGATAATGCTGGTCTCGTCCTACAAAATTGCCGTTATTCTATAGATACATACGTGAGATGAATATTTCAACACTATTTAGTATTATGGAAAGGCTAGAAAGTCAGAACGAATAATGGGAGTGCATCCATGTGTATAATTGAAATATCACTAAGTTTCTCCACTAGGTGATACAGATCCCCCGGAAGTCACAGCTACTAGTTGTAAAACAATGTAAACAACGACCTGTCATGAGAAACAACAAAACTGAGTGTTTCGTATATTGAGAATGCACGACTCCTTGCACATGTTGCACGTTGCATCAGCCATTCCTAATGATCAACAGTTTGTGGCCAGTTGTAAGGCACAATATGTCAAAACTATTCATATTAACATCTTTTATGATTGGTAATATATAAACTTGTAAACCTGTTTAATTCACGAATACAGATGTAATACTGCTCACTACGCAGACGTTGGATAACAACCAATCAATCAATCAACATGTGTATGCTCGACCACTCATACATATGCTAGTGATGCTTTGAGCACCAAAACATCTTATAATGCCATGCACATGCTTAAAATTGGAATAATAAAAACAAAACAAAACAAAAACAAAATAAAATAAAACAAACAAACAAAAACAATCCCAACGCCCATAAAACCTCAGCAAATCATAACTAACCGAACGTTCCAGTAAAAACAGCACATTAGTTATCATACCCAAAGAGTAGGAACCAAAGAAAACTTTCTAAGCTTTTTACAGGAACTGTCAATGGTATTTCAAACCAAGAAACAGCAGTATTTGATGCATATGGATATATGAGAGATGCTATTAATAAAAAGGGTGTTCATTTACAAACATTTGATCCCAATGGAGTCGTAAGTAGATGTATTTTCAAAATATAATTTAAAACAAGATGTAGACATGAGCATGCATGTCGTAATATAAAAAAAAAACTTTCCTCAAAGTAAAGCAAAAGCTATGACTAAAATATTGTTAATGGTGAGTCTTTTTATCAAGGGTCTATCGTAACAGACAAATGAAGGTTGGGCGGGCCACAGGCGGACTCAAATAAAAGCTATACTGTCTTGGGAAAGGCACACCATTATTGATTTAACTGTAATGTATATGCAGTTTGTGAATTTGTACTGGATCCTCTTAATTAATCAAATTGATATTTGGTTTTGCATGTAAAACTATTTTAGAAAAAAAGAAAGATTTAATAGTTTTTCATGTTGATGTGACAGACAGCTTGAAATCATTTACCATAATAAGTTTGTTTTACCGTAGATTACAGATTATTACAGTCGTTCATTAATGTCGTGGTCAGTGAGTGACTTCCGAACGGTCAGTGATTTTCTATAGGTACTCTGGTTTCTTCATCTTATAAAGTAGACTGGTTACTGTCCTAAATATATTTCATGAATATTCATGTATCAGGACAGGGTTCAACGCCATCGGGGATACACCACGTTTACAGAATATTACTACATTGTTATATAATATTAAGTATATATGTACCATCTACACACGCTTAGACACAAGTTTTATGTCTATCTCTAGATTTGCGTTACGAGACAAGGTAACGCTTCGATTATTTAAGCTCCATTTTTATGGAGCGGATGCGGTCGAGTGGTTTAGGGCGCTGCACTTAAGGCTAAGCGATTGATGCTGCAGTGTATCAATGGTGCGAGTTCAAATCCCGTCGAGGGAAGAACAAAATTTGACAGCTCAAAAATCTAATTTTAACACTGTTTGGTGTAATTTTCAGACGTATATTATATATAATATGTGGAAGTCAATGTTTTCTCCTGACATGCACTTGTACAATGTCAACAATGGAAGCAAACGACAGTGATGATTTTAAATTAAAACTAGAAAATGTCTCAACTGATATAATTGCATTAGTTGACCTAAACTTTATACCCCATGTCTATTGTTTAAACCATACGCTTTCTATATCTGAAACTGCCTTTCTATGAATTACTTTATTGTTATAATAACAATAGTCTGTGTTCACAGGGTGTGACGAGAGGGATTTCTAGAAACCCTTGTCTTCACAACCTGTGGGCACGGCCTATTGTGCCTACAACAATGAGGTAATTAATTACCACTCAGCTGAAGATAACACGAAAACTGGATATTGAAAAACTGAAAAAGAAAACATAAAGATCTTGTTAATGAAGTATAGTCTGAAAAAATCCAAGCAGTCGTAACTAAATAATAATAAATAATCGGAAAAAACTTGGTAGGAAAAGCGTTGTAAAAAGAAAACACATTATAGAAGAGGTAACCAATGGGGAAACCACAAAAATGTATCGATTTGTGAAATTTAATGTTTCTGTGTTTATTGTTTTTGTTTTTTTATGACATTTTGTAATGAATATTGCCTGTATTTAGAATAACCTGGGGAGTAAGTTAGTTATACACTTCGGTATACGGTGTTTCTGGATTAGAAACCGCTCCGGCCTCCTGCCGTCGGGGTTTCTAATCCAGAAACACCTATACCTCAGTGTATAACTATTACATATAGTATTGATTGTCGCTATCAATCATTATTGATGCACCGCCGATATAATTAGTGACGTTACATCCAGAATCCCTGAGTATTGGTCGTTCATGACGACGGTCCATACCCTTTTGTTATAGATAGGGGGCAAGCCTACTAATATAGCTGAGCACCACAACATAACAATAAGCTAACTTATTACATGGGAATGTGTTTTCATTGTTTTACTTTAGGTTACAGATTATTATCCAGTTGAGGTGGAGATAATATCGGGTAAGATATACCAATAATCGTGTTTATCATCTAAGGATAAACAGTTTTAATAAAAGTGATAGTATTTATTTTCATGTTTAATTTTAAATATACGAGTATTTCCGGAATTTGTTCAGATTTCTCCGTATGTCATTACGCATTTAGAATTTTGACGTCATGTCCCCATTTCATGTTTGACTAGTAAGCGAGCTCACACGACATTTTCTTCAAAACTTTACAATCTGTGTCAATCCAGTCGATTTCAAAAAATGAGGCCACCACAAAGACGTCGAAAGCCTACAAAAAGAAGTTCTGATGGCCAAGTTGCAGAAAAAAGACAGAAAACTGCAGATGGGCAAGCTAAACGGATTGAACCTAGGAGAGGAGAATCCAGCCATGCCGCTCCCAACCATGTGGTCGGACATGATGGCTCACACAGAAATACTGCGTCTGCAAGCAATAGTGATGCCAACGCTTTAGCGGGAGATGCAGCCGCAGATTCCATGACACGAGATGTAATTCCTGAGAGACCAGATGGAGATTTACGTCAAAATGCTCAAGTTCCAGAATCTACGAGGCAGTTCGATCTAGCGGGGTTCAATCCACCGTGCGAGGGGATGGTGTATCAACGCACAGACAATCGGCCCTCATCAACTGCTGGTGATTATCAGAGCAGACAGAGTATTGGATTGTCATTTCCAGGTCCAGGACCATCTCACATGTCTACGGGTATGTTTTCGACTAGTTCTAATGTGGTCCATATTAACCAGTTGGGAGAGGGGGAAAATGTTGGAGCAGCTGGCGGACTACAAATACATAACTTGCCAGCATACACTCCAAGTATGTATGACCCGGTTGGGGCCCATACTCCGTTGAAATTTAAAGAAAAAGTATGGGCGGGGGAATATATAGAATTTAGCCTATTGTTGAAATCAGCAATCAGTTCAATGGCGAACTAGCGGTAAAAGGGGGACAACTAACCGTTGTTCAGCAAAAACCCTTTTCTATCAACAATATTCACGCCTGGACATCTGCTTTCATGATCTATATGGGGATTATGTTAGAAAAGTGGCCGAACAAAGGTCAAGAATATTTAAAATATATGTATAATGTCCGTTTAGCAGCTGAGAGGGGTTCGAGCACTGGATGGGTATTATATGACGAGCAGTATAGGCTACGTAAAGTACGATCCCCCTTTTCGTCATGGGGAGAAGTAGACATGGAGCTGTGGCTTCTGTACGTCGCTACACAAGATAGGACGTTCCCTAACCCAAATACCAATAGCTCCGATGGTAATCCTTCATTTCAGAGGAAGGCCCCCTTTTCAGCGGGAAATAGGGGTCCGCAAAAAGTTCGCACATATTGGGGGTTCAATAAAGGAAACTGTCAGTTTGGCAAAACATGTAGATTCGCCCACAAGTGTTCGAACTGCCTTGGTCCCCACCCACTGTTTAACTGCAGGGCCTAAAAATTCTACTCATGATCTACAGTTGTACTCTTTAGCTGATTCTCCTATTTGTTTCAATGAAGTTGAAAAATCGTTAATTAACTACCCGTCGCAAGACGTTGCCAGTGAATTAGTTAATGGTTTAAAATATGGCTTTCCTCTCCAGTATTCAGGGACACGTTTACCTTTCATGGCCAAAAATTGGCCAACTGTTTTTCAAAGGCTAAATTTAGTTCGACAAAAAATTGACAAAGAACTCAGTATGGGACGAATTGCAGGCCCCTTTATAAACCCACCCTTTCCCACTTTTCGAGTCTCTCCTATAGGTTTGGTGCCGAAAAAAGACGGCGATTTTCGCATGATACATAATTTATCACACCCAATGCACAATTCCGTAAATGATTTTATTGACAGTGAATTTTGTTCTGTTAGGTATGCGAACATTGATGACGCCGTTAAATTAGTGAAACGAATAGGAAAAAATGGGAAGCTAGCCAAAGCCGATGTAAAAAGTGCATTTCGTTTACTTCGAGTTTCACCGGGAGATTTTGATCAATTAGGTTTTTGTTTTGAAAACAAGTATTATTTTGACAAGTGTCTTCCATTTGGAGCTTCTATCAGCTGCGCTCTGTTTGAAAAGTTTTCCACAGCTTTACACTGGTGTACTGAAAATCGCAGTGGAAACTGCAATATAATCCATTACTTGGATGATTTTTTATTTGGGGGAGAAGCAGACACATTATAGTGTGACGAAACTCTTACCACTTTTCGTGATATCTGTAATTTGTGGGGAGTCCCTTTGGCTGAAGAAAAAACCGTAGTTCCCACCGAAGTTCTCACTTTTTTGGGGGTCGAATTTGATACTCAAAAATTGGAATTGAGGCCCCCTTTGGCGAAACTTGTCGAAATAAAAACTCGTTTGGAATATTGTATTAATTTAACAAAGATTACTCTCCGTGAACTACAATCCCTTATTGGTTTGTTGAATTTTGCGTACAAGGTAGTTGCTCCTGGAAGGGCTTTTTGCAGGAGATTAATTGATGCGACATGCAAAGTTTCCAAACCACATCATAAAATAAGAGTTTCAAATGCCATGAAGGAAGACCTCAAAGTTTGGATTTCATTTTTAGCACAATATAATGGTGTTAAAGTAATGTTAGATAGTTTATGGACTTCAAATGAGACGATTGATTTATTTACTGATAGTGCAGGAGGGAAAAATATGGGTTTTGGAATTTATTTTCAAGGAAAGTCGTCTCAAGCTTGTTGGCCGGGAGATTGGGCAAAAAATGGGGTTTTATCTGATATTACATTTTTAGAATTGTTTCCGATAGTAATAGCTGTACATATCTGGGGTTCATACTTGAAAAATAAGAAAATAGTTTTTAATACCGATAATCAAGCGGTTGTTGCGATCATAAATAAAAAATCGTCAAAGTCCGAAAGAGTTATGGCTCCTGTTAGAAGTCTCGTCCTTACCACCCTTACACATAATATTATGATTAGATCAGAGTATATACAGGGTAAATTAAATGTTATAGCTTATTCATTGTCTCGCTGTGATTGGAAGCGTTTCAGAAGGTTATGCCCAACAGCGGATCAACAGCCTGCAGATATTCCAGACCACCTGTGGAAACTTTGGCTTCTAATACCTGGAAAACATACAATTCAGCAGTAGAGTCCTTTAAAATGTTTCGAGTAATGTACGACCTGCATTATGAATGGCCTGTTCCCCTTCATGACCTGGGACTCATGTTATTGGATTTCATGACATTTTGATACAAAATAACGCAGGGGTAGAAGAACTACATTTAAAAATCCGTAGTTCTAAAACTGATCAAGCCCGTAATTCCACAACCCTTATTGTACGTCAGCAAGCTAATCCTTCCCGGTTAGATTAATGAAAATGTATCTCCAAGTAAGACAAAAATTAGATGAATCGCAGTTATACGTACATTTTGATGGATCGCTGCTTACACGTTATCAATTTAGTTCCGTACTGCAAAAAAGTTTGTCATTTTGTGAAGTACCAGGTCATTTTAAGCCGCATTCATTTAGAATAGGGGGTGCTACCGTAGCAAAACGTTTCGGAGTAACGGATGACATTATCAAACAGTGTCATGAAATCCAATAACATGAGTCCCAGGTGCAGATTTCGTTTCTGCTGTAAATTTCCCTACTCGAAGTAAACCAAAAAATGCCAAGCTAAAGGCAGAGGCAAACAATTTAGCTTCGTTGCTTGATTGGAAAATATGAGGGAGTGAGCAAACAAGCTTTCAGTAACACACTAAAAGAAATCGGCATTCTTAAATCCGATTTTTTTTGGATTTTTTCAAGAAGTTTTGATACGAAAAACGATTTTGTATTATCCTCCATACTGTAAAGCTTATGTGTATGACTTAAACCAGAAACGTACGTCGCAACAGTGGAGGCCGAAATCACTGTATAAGAAAGATATGCTATATATTTAATAATGTATTATAGTATTGCAGTATAAAAACAATATAGGTATGATGTCTTTTTATATGAGATTTATTTGTATTCGGCACGAAACAGGGGGACTGCTCGGCAGAGCCTCGCAGTACCCCTGTTTCTTAGCCTCATCCAAATAAATCTCATATAAAAAGACACCATACCTATATTGTCTAAATCTAATATTTTCATTGACCGAAAGATGGTAATACTGTTAGGGTCGATTAATATTCTTACTTTTTAAATAAGTATTCTGAAATTCACTAATTCTATACGTCATAGATAGTGCTACGTCACGCCACACAATTCATTAAAAAATGTATCATTCGTCACTGGTTGTCATTGTCAGAATACTTAACTATTGTTCTTCGTTTTTTGAGGGAGGAAAGTTTGGCCTGAAGTGTCATTTTTGAAGATGCCGTTCTCTGCTATATGAAACAAACTTATAATATGTTACTTTAAAATATTCCACAATGATATTGTGTATTTGTTAAAGACGTCATGGAGGTTTCCCGTATTCCAAACTGATTACGTCGTGAAGGTAGAGCCGACTAAAGTTCATCGTGTATCACTGATATGTAAGTGATACAAGGGTTGGCCTGGAATGGTTAGAACATTGTACTTGTATATAATACAATTAACACTGACTACGACTTAACATTGTTTAGCTGACAGTGTGGTGTGTTTTGTTTTTCATTTCATAACTTAAGCTAGGTCGATGTCAAAACTCTTATAATTGAGTATTTTTCTGCTAGCGTACTTGTCACCTCTGGCATCTCAAGACGACTAGCTTTCAAAATGACAGAAAACAATAAAGACACGATAGGACGTCACCCTTGTTAATTGCTCTGACAATGTGGTATTTTGCTTCCACTTGGAAAGGTCCTCTATATAATGCATTAATATATTCTTATTTTTTTCTTATTGTAGGCGTACTTGAACCAAAAACTGATATGCCATCTTTGTCTGGTCAATTCTCATTTCGACAGGAAGTGACTTTTCCTGGATTAAAACACACATATGGAAGTGATGTAAGTTGCTATATATATAACCATAACTTAAAAGTTGATATAATTCATCATAACTTAAATGTTGGCATACATCATCATAACTTAAACGTTGGTATAAATCATCATAACTTAAATGTTGGTATTAGTCGTCGTAACTTAAATGTTGGTATAAATCATCATAACTTAAATGTTGGTATAAATCATCATAAGTTAAATTTTGGTATAAATCATCATAACTTAAATGTTGGTATAAATCATCATAAACTTAAAAGTTGGTATAAATCATCATAACTTAAATGTTGGTATAAATCATCATAACTTAAATGTTGGTATAAATCATCGTAACTTAAATGTTGGTATAAATCATCATAACTAAAATCTTGGCATAAATCATCATAACTTAAATGTTGGTATAAATCATCATAGCGAAAATGTTGGTATAAGTCATCATATCTTAAAAGTTGGTATAAATCATTATAACTTAAATGTTGGTATAAATCATCATAAGTTAAATGTTGGTATAAATCATCATAACTTAAATGTTGGTATAAATCATCATAACTTAAATGTCGATATGATTCATCATAGCTTAAATGTTGGTATTAATCACCATATCTTGAAAGTTGGTATAAATCACCATAGCTTAAAAGTTGGTATAAATCATCATAACTTAGATGTTGGTATAAATCATCATAACTTGAAAGTTGGTATAATTCATCATAACTTAAATGTTGGTATAATTCATCATAACTTAAATATTGGTATAAATCATCATAACTTAAATGTTGGTATAAATCATCATAACTTAAATGTCAATATGATTCATCATAACTTAAATGTTGGTATTAATCACCATATCTTAAATGTTGGTATAAATCACCATAGCTTAAAAGTTGGTATAAATCATCATAACTTAGATGTTGGTATAAATCATCATAGCTTAAATGTTGGTATAGATCATCATAACTTAAATGTTGGTATAAATCATCATAACTTAAATGTTGGTATAAATCATCATAGCTTAAAAGTTGGTATACGCCGTCGTAACTTACAAGTTGTTATAAATCATCATAACTTTAATATTGGTATAAATCATCATAACTTAAATGTTGGTATAAATCATCATAACTTAAAAGTTGGTATAATTCGTCGTAAATTAAATGTTGGTATAAACCATCAGAACTTAAATATTGGTATAAGTCGTCGTAACTTAAATGTTGGCATAAATCATCATAACTTAAATGTTGGTATAAGTCGTCGTAACTTAAATATTGGTATAAATCATCATAACTTAAATGTTGGTATAAATCATCATAGCTTAAATGTTGGTATATGTAGTCGTAGCTTAAATGTTGGTATAAATCATCATAACTTAAATGTTGGTATAAATCCTCATAGCTTAAATGTTGGTATAAATCACCATAGCTTAAAAGCTGGTATACATCATCATAAAGTAAATGTTGGTATACGCCGTCGTAACTTACAAGTTGGTATATATCATCATAACTTAAATGTTGGTATAAATCATCATAACTTAAATGCTGATATAAATCATCATAAGTTAAATGTTGGTATAAATCATCATAACTTAAGTGTTGATATAAATCATCATAAGTTAATTGTTGGCATACACCATCATAACTTAAGCGTTAGTATAAATCATCATAACTTAAATGTTGGTATACACCATCATAACTTAAGTGTTGATATAAATCATCATAAGTTAATTGTTGGCATACACCATCATAACTTAAGCGTTAGTATAAACCATCATAACTTAAATATTGGTATAAATCATCATAACTTAAATATTGGTATAAATCATCATAACTTAAATTTTGGTATAAATCATCATAAACTTAAAAGTTGGTATAAATCATCATAGCTTAAATGTTGGTATAAATTATCATAACTTAAATGTTGGTATAAATCATCATAACTTAAATGTTGGTATAATTTATCATAACTTAAATGTTGGTATAAATCATCATAACTTAAATGTTGGTATAAATCATCATAAGTTAAAGGGATACTAAAGCTCATTTTGGTATTTTTTTTATCTCATGAAAACTTGCAATTGGTTCAATAAATGATATTTATGATAAATTATCCCGGTTTTTATCAATGAAAGTGACATAATTGGTTGATAATTCTTTCATGTCATGCGGTTTTCTCTGAGTTTTTCCATTGATTGAATTTTTTGCTTCCTAAACAAAAAATCATTTCGACCCTTTTAAGTGATATTTTAACGAAATTAAGGATTCTATGGGCGTGCAAAGTATTTTTGGATTGTTTTTACAATTAAATTGAAAAGAAACAACCTTCGTCAAGAATTGAAAAAAATATATGTTAAAACGAGCTTTAATATCCCTTTAAATGTTGGTATAAACATCATAGCTTAAAAGCTGGTATACATCATCATAACGTAAATGTTGGTATAGGCCGTCGTAACTTAAAAGTTGGAATAAATCATCATAACTTAAATATTGGTATAAATCATCATAAGTTAAATTCTGGTATAAATCATCATAACTTAAATGCTGATATAAATCATCATAAGTTAAATGTTGGTATAAATCATCATAACTTAAGTGTTGGTATACGCCGTCGTAACTTACAAGTTGTTATAAATCATCATAACTTAAATATTGGTATAAATCATCATAACTTAAATGTTGGTATAAATCCTCATAGCTTAAAAGTTGGTATAAATCATCGTAGTTTAAATGTTGGTATAAATCACCATAGCTTAAAAGTTGGTATAAATCATCATAGCTTAAAAGCTGGTATACATCATCATAAAGTAAATGTTGGTATACGCCGTCGTAACTTACAAGTTGGTATACGCCGTCGTAACTTACAAGTTGGTATATATCATCATAACTTAAATGTTGGTATAAATCATCATAACTTAAATGTTGGTATAAATCATCATAACTTAAAAGTTGGTATAAGTCGTCGTAACTTAAATGTTGGTATAAATCATTATAACTTAAAAGTTGGTATAAATCGTCGTAACTTAAATGTTGGTATAAATCATCATAACTTAAAAGTTGGTCTAAGTCATCATAACTTAAATGTTGGTATAAATCATCATAACTTAGATGTTTGTATAAATCATCATAACTCAAATCTTGGCATAAATCATCATAACTTAAATGTTGGTATAAATGATCATAACGTAAATGTTGGTATAAGTCGTCATAACTTAAAAGTTGGTATAAATCATCATAACTTAAATGTTGGTATAAATCATCATAAGTTAAATGCTGGTATAAATCATCATAAGTTAAATGTTGGTATAAATCATCATAACTTAAATGCTGATATAATTCATCATAACTTCTAAGTTGGTATAATTTATCATAACTTAAATGTTGGTATAATTCACCATAACTTAAATGTTGGTATACACCATCATAACTTAAATATTGGTATAAATCATCATAACTTAAATATTGGTATAAATCATCATAACTTAAATTTTGGTATAAATCATCATAAACTTAAAAGTTGGTATACATCATCATAGCTTAAATGTTGGTATAAATTATCATAACTTAAATGTTGGTATAAATCATCATAACTTAAATGTTGGTATAAATCATCATAAGTTAAAGGGATACTAAAGCTCATTTTGGTATTTTTTTTTATCTCATGAAAACTTGCAATTGGTTCAATAAATGATATTTATGATAAATTATCCCGGTTTTTATCAATGAAAGTGACATAATTCGTTGATAATTCTTTCATGTCATGCGGTTTTCTCTGGGTTTTTCCATTGATTGAATTTTTTGCTTCCTAAACAAAAAATCATTTCGACCCTTTTAAGTGATATTTTAACGAAATTAAGGATTCTATGGGCGTGCAAAGTATTTTTGGATTGTTTTTACAATTAAATTGAAAAGAAACAACCTTCGTCAAGAATTGAAAAAATATATGTTAAAACGAGCTTTAATATCCCTTTAAATGTTGGTATAAATCATCATTACTTAAATGTTGGTATAAATCATCATAACTTAAATGTTGGTATAAATCATCATAACTTAAAAGTTGGTCTAAATCATCATAGCTTAAAAGCTGGTATACATCATCATAACGTAAATGTTGGTATAGGCCGTCGTAACTTAAAAGTTGGTATAAATCATCATAACTTAAATATTGGTATAAATCATCATAACTTAAATGTTGGTATAAATCATCATAACTTAAAAGTTGGTCTAAATCATCATAACTTAAATGTTCATTTAAATCATCATAACTTAAATCTTGGCATAAATCATCGTAACTTAAATGTTGGTATAAATCATCATAACTTAAAAGTTGATATAAATCATCCTAACTTAGATGTTGGTATAAATCATCATATCATCATAACTTACAAGTTGGTATACATCGTCGTAGTTTAAACGTTGGCATAAATGGTCGTAATTCAAAGGTTGATACAACTCGCCATTTAATACTAATTGATTATGCTTTCAGGTTTGGTATGATTTTAATTTCAAAATTGTTCGTTATGACATTATCCAAGCAGGAGCCCCATATTATACAGAAGATCCATTGATACATATACAAGACTACAATTCAGGTATGGATTCATTTTCTGATTACAGTTCATGTTCATATACATACTAAGTAAATGAAATGTATACTCTCATTTGTTTTTATTGTAGTTCATTTTTGTGATAAAGTGTTGTCACTTGGAGTAGAAACGAGTATGTGCATGTTTCTTTGTTTGTTTGTGTATATGTATATTGGAGATCCAATTATTTAAACAACAGATAAAGGGGTGATATGGACTCCCATTAACCGGTTTAAATCCACCATATTGTTGGCTATGACCTATATTTCGATCGTCATAAGCCGTATATTTTTATGTTTAATTGTTTGAGGTTGGAGGTAGTTGTTCTTTTGTTTGATAATTGTTGAATTGTTGACCATCATTAATTAACTTTCTCTTCATAATCACAGTTCTTCTAGACATGTTCTATGGTGGGTTTAGTATCTTATATAAAGATTGCATGCTTGTGACATTCTGTCATCTATTTATTAAGAATTTAATACGAACATTAAATATATCTTGTACCCAGCAGTAATAAGAGTTTGAAGATACCAAAGGGGTTGTCAGAATTTGTATATCGAAGAAGAACAGACAACACAATGGCCAAAAGAAAAAGTACAAAAGTACAACGAACCACAACACATACGTATATAAAACTAAAGATCGAGCAACACCAACCACAACTAAAATCTGGGGGTGAACGTAGGAGCTCCGGAAGGGTAAGCAGTTCCTGCTCCACTAGTGTCACCCGTCGTGTTAATCTAGTTACTCGGTCAAAAGTCATAAACGAGGAAAGGACCGGGAAATGTTCACGACAAGTGGAACATGTCCGTGGTCATTTGTGACACAGATATAGTAAAATGTCCCGATGATTAGGTATTACTGATTTCGGTTATTTAATAGCACACTATTTGTGTTTTGTGATAAGTAATGTTTGAAGATATCAAAAGGATTATCAAATCCGTAATTCGAGAGAAGGTCATACAATGAACAAATGAAAAAGGACAAAAAGACAAACAAAGGCCCAATAAAAACTACACTAACACTAAAGATTGAGCAACACGACTGTGCTACCCTTGAATTAACTTCGTCAAAAAGCGTTTTTATATCCCCACTCGTAGAGAGTGGGCTATATTGCAATCACCTTGTCCGTCCGTTCACACTTTCGTAATAGATATCTCAGCTTCTACTGGAAGAAATGATTTTATATTTGATATATGGCTTTGGCATGGTGACTTGTACCGTGTCTACCCTTTCCAGGTTTACCGCACATCTTCTTCCTATTTACAGTGTGACTTAGAATTCTTCATGCTTGCCGTAATGAAAACTTTCGTAACAGTTATCTCAGCTTCTACTGGAAGAAATGATTTTATATTTGATATATGGCTTTGGCATGGTGACTTGTACCGTGTCTCCCCTTTCCAGGTTTACCGCACATCTACTTCTTGTTTACCGTGCGACTTACAAATGAACGAGTGGGGGTATTCTTAGCACGACGTAGCGTGCAACATCTTGTTTAATTTGCAGGAGTATCGTATGTGATAGATAAAGGAATGCAGAATTGTACAATTAAACAGATATCAGACGCTCCCCTTAATGACAAGCAAAATGGATTCTACAGTATGAAAAATCCATTAGAATTGTTTGGTTTGAACAGAACATACACATTTGTTGGTCAGGTATGTAATAGATTTACTTATATCGTTATCTTATACTGATAGTTAAATACCATGGCGATGTTTTGTATTGAATATGTAGAAATACTTGAATTATCTCATCATTTCACTAGGAGAAGGGGTATTTGGCTCATAAATCTAATTTAACCCCGCCATGTTTTATTGGAGTGCATTTGTTAAAGCAGGATAAGGACTGGTCATGTCTATGTATGTTTCGGACCAGGATAAGGAGTGGTCATGTCTATGTATGTTTCGGACCAGGATAAGGACTGGTCATGTCTATGTATGTTTCGGACCAGGATAAGGAGTGGTCATGTCTATGTATGTTTCGGACCAGGATAAGGACTGGTCATGTCTATGTATGTTTCGGACCAGGATAAGGACTGGTCATGTCTATGTATGTTTCGGACCAGGATAAGGAGTGGTCATGTCTATGTATGTTTCGGACCAGGATAAGGAGTGGTCATGTCTATGTATGTTTCGGACCAGGATAAGGAGTGGTCATGTCTATGTATGTTTCGGACCAGGATAAGGAGTGGTCATGTCTATGTATGTTTCGGACCAGGATAAGGAGTGGTCATGTCTATGTATGTTTCGGACCAGGATAAGGAGTGGTCATGTCTATGTATGTTTCGGACCAGGATAAGGAGTGTTCATGTCTATGTATGTTTCGGACCAGGATAAGGAGTGGTCATGTCTATGTATGTTTCGGACCAGGACAAGGAGTGGTCATGTCTATGTATGTTTCGGATATCAATTTTGCCTCTTTTTACTATTTTGATATCATGTTTTTGGAAGTGTTTCGATGGTGTGGTATCTTGTTTTTCATTTCATTATCTACCGTTTGCCTACAAAGCTGTTACTTTGTCATTATAAATGTCTGCGCTTAATGGTACACTAAAGGATGAACATACGTGTGTCTAGTTTCAGCCATTTTGACCTTATAACGTCGTAAGACATAACACAACAATGAATCACAGGGAGCACTATAATATATCATATATATATACTACCGATTTCTTACACAGTCAATGTTCTGGTTACATGTTTGTGAAGTGCTAATATCGTATGTTAATGTTTTATGACTGGATAACTCAATATTGATTCTTTTCAGAGCATGCGTAGTACGGGAAATGTTCATCACATGTATACATTTGTAGGCTGAATACAATCCTTCAACAGATAACACGATTTAGCTTTAAAACATGGTTCTGTAATATGATCAGCAATATTAAAAAAGAGGTCTTAGGCGTTTCGTCTTGTAATAATAATACAATAAAATATCACAATTTTTAATAAGGACACGCATTTTATGTTACATTTGTCTCCAATTTATTATTGAAAGATCAAAGGTCAAATATATTTGCATGATTATTAACCTTTTTTTATTACAGAAAAGCATTCGTGGTTTGACCTGCGATATTTTTGAAGCCACTGTCAACAATTTTAGGCTAGATTATAGTAATCCTGAAACTTACACCAGCACCTTTCAATATTACTTTTTAAAGGTATGTAGCATATTATTAGGGATTTATTGTACCGCTCATATATATAGATTATCACATGGCATTTTTCATATCAATGCTTTATCAGCCCGAGGTCATGATATCAGCCCAAAAGCCGTTAGGCTCAAGGGATGACATATGAACGAGGGATGATAAAGGGTATAATATGAAAAATGACATGTTATGATGTGGTTATCATATACTTCAAAAGAGGAAATAACTGATTTGTACCAAAATGTTCAGTCATTTTGGCTAGAATTAAATACATGTTTGCATATAGTTATAGAACAAGAAAATTATTGTTTTAATATACAAATCCAATAAATGTATGTTTTAAGCACTTTCAATATCATAAGAGAGAAATTCGTTGTTAATAATTTGTTATGCAAATATTTCATAAAACAGTTGAATCCGCCGTTTCTGTAAACACAGTTTTCCGGAAATTCACGAAGTGAACTTACGAACATTGACGGAAAGGCATGTAATAACATTCCAGAAGCAGTTAATAAACTTGCTTTATTTCAGCCCGCTTGGACTATTCTTGTGAAACTGGATGAAATAAACATGACTCCTCTTATTATTCTAAACAAAACTCAAAGTTTTATTACAGGGTAAAATTTTAGCTTTATCATCTACAAGTATACGATAAATTGTATTTATTAAATTGGCACATACATGTACTATCATACACTAGTATATAAGATATTATAATATCTCACATATTATAAATTAATGCTAATGGCTTAAATAGCACCACATGACATATTTATATTTGGATATATTATTTTTCAAATTCTCGACTGTCGTGGTATACCCCGTTATTACCAGGGACATAACTCCGTCAAGGGAAGATAATGATTGCGTGATCAGTCGTCTCCAGAAATAAATGGCTACCGAAGGATAAATATTATTATAAATTTGGTAGTTACTCGTCAAAGGTTTTCTCTGGGTAAAAAGTTTCCTCCAATAAAACTGTCTGAGATTATATAAATATGTATAAATTGGCATTAAAACTCCAACAATCAAATCAATCAAGTTGGAAAGGTAAATAAAGCAAATTCGATGCAAATATTAAAAGGAAATATGTTGAAAGTTGTCTACATAGGCTTGTATCAGATTATATTGGCATAATATCAGGTTTGGTCCATGTGGAGTTTAAAAAGTTTGTTTCGGTACCATAAGTCATTTACGGCCTAGTTAGGATGTGGATATCCAGAATTATCAACCAATCAATGTTATTTTCCCTCGGACTAAAACCCTGCGTAAAAGTACGTTAGATGTGTTAATAATTCTGAATAGCCACCTCCTAACTATGGCCGTAATCATTTTTTAATCATAAATCATGTTGGTAAACGGTAGTGTTTGGGCTTATTGATGGATGTTTCGATTTGCTTGTAAGGACTAATTGAGAGATGCATTGAGTGGCATGGATTGGCCTATTGATGGATGTTTATAGTGGATTAGATGGACCTAATGAGAGATGAATTGAGTGGCATTGATTGGCCTATTGATGGATGTTTATAGTGGATTAGATGGACCTATTGAGAGATGAATTGAGTGGCATTGATTGGCCTATTGATGGATGTTTATAGTGGATTAGATGGACCTATTGAGAGATGCATTGAGTGGCATGGATTGGCCTATTGATGGATGTTTATAGTGGATTAGATGAACCTATTGAGAGATGCTTTGAGTGGCATTGATTGGCCTATTGATGGATGTTTATAGTGGATTAGATGGACCTAATGAGAGATGCATTGAGTGGCATGGATTGGCCCTATTGATGGATGTTTATAGTGGATTAGATGAACCTATTGAGAGATGAATTGAGTGGCATGGATTGGCCTATTGATGGATGTTTATAGTGGATTAGATGGACCTATTGAGAGATGCTTTGAGTGGCATGGATTGGCCTATTGGTGGATGTTTATAGTGGATTAGATGGACCTATTGAGAGATGCATTGAATGGCTTAGATATGCCTATTGATGTTTATTTGGTGTGGAGTAGATGGGTCTATTGATGGCTGTCTTGAGTGGCCTGGATGGACCAATTGTCTATTGCTTTGAGTGGATTGTAAGGACCAACCTTTGGATGTTTTGAGTGGCTTGAATGAGCCTATAGATGTGTGTTTTGAGTGTCGTGGATGTGTCTATTGGTGGATATTTAGAGTTGCTTAAATTGACTTATTAATGGATGTGTTAGGTAGCTTGGATAGGCCTATTGATGGAAGTTTTGCGTGGCTTGGGTTGGCTAATTGATCATTGTTTTGAGTGGATTTGATAGGCCCTTTAATGTTTGTTTGAGTGCAGTGGTTGGGCCATTTAATAGATGTTTTTGTGTGACTTAAATGGGTATCGTGATGTTTGTTTTGAGTGGCTTTGATGGACATTTTGATGGATATTTTGTGTGGTTTGGATGGGCCAATTTATGGATGGCTTGCGTAGCGTGGATGAATCAGTTGACTGCTGTGCTGTGTGACGTGGATGGGTCTGCTAATGTTTGGTGTGAAGTGACTTGGATGAGTCTATTGATCGTTATTTTGTGTGGCGTGGATGAACATATTGATGGATGTTTTGATTGGTTTGGAAGGGCCAATTGATTGATATTTTGAGTGGCTTGGATGGAACATTTATTGGCCGTGCCGAGTGACGTGAATGGGCCTATTGCTGTGTGTTCAATTTGGCTTGGATGGGCCTATTGATTTGTGTTTCGAATAGTGTGAATGGGCCTATTGATGGATGTTTTAAGTGGCGTAGATGGGTCTATGATGAATGTCTTGAATTGCTTGGATGGGGCTATTGGATGTTTTGAATGGCGTGGATGGTCTATTGGTGGATGGTTTGAATGGCGTGGATGGTCTATTGATGGATGTTTTGAATGGCGTGGATGGTCCATTGATGGATGTTTTGAGTGGCATGGATGGTATATTGATGCATGTTTTGAGTGGTGTGGATGGGCCTATTGGTGGGTGTTTTAAATGGAGTGGATGGTCTGTTTGTGGATGTTTTGAGTGGCCTGGATGGGTCTATTGGTGGATGTTTTCAATGGCGTGGATGAACCTATTGATGTTTGTTGTAAGTGGTGTCCGTAGGCCAAATGGTGGATGGTTTGATTAGCGTGTATAGTCCAATTGACTGATGTTTGAAAACACGAACATGCAGAACAAACTGACAGATTTATGAAACAGTTAGCATACGAGGTGTGAATTAATGAAAAAACCCATTTCAGTGTCGTTAGACATGAGATAAGAAGTGAAAGATTTTTACAACCCACCCTCCAAGCTCGTAACTTTATTAGTGATTGACACCGATTATGTAGGTAGCTGTAAATCTAACACCCATCCATTTAGGTCACAACAAACAAAAACGGTATTGTGTTTTTGTAGTTCATGGTGTGCTAGAAATGTGGTGTTAGTAATATAATTATTATTGAATATCGCTTTTGGAAAAATTAATGACCACAGCAATTTCTAGCAACTTTTCACAATAAATAAATATACTATGGTAATATTCAAGGATGATTGGACGTCAAATTCAGATACTAGTTTTGGACCTACCAGGGCTCAACCAATTAGATTAGATATATCATCTGTCCAAGTAAGTATATTACTACAATATTATATGCATCTTTGTTTTTTAAATTCAGTGTGTATCGGCTTAAAATCCCATGGTATATAGTTGACATAAATTATATTTAAATCAGCTTGTATAAAGCAAATACTTTAAAAAAAATATTTGTTTATCACTTTTCATCTGTTTTCACTAAAGTATGATACATAACAAATACCAACTAAACGATGCAATACACAACACCATGATACAAATAGACAATTATAATAAAAACAATACCAGTGAATCACCAAGTAGACAGATGAAAAGACCGGACACCACAGATTACCATCAAAACAACATTAGATGAGTCCTTACTCCTGCTCCATCCATGGTATCCGTCGAATATTATCATTATATACATACCGTATTTATTTTTTCGAAAATATTATTGTCATCACTATTTCTTATGTAAGCGCATGGCGCAAAGTTCTACATGATATAGTTGAGAATGAAAACCCGAACACTAAACCGTTAGTTAGTCCAGGTGCCACTTAAATTTCATTTGAATTAATCTGAAAAATGCTTACTGATGTTTCTGAACAACCTATCTGGATGTAGTAAACTGTCTGTGAATTATTTACAGATTTTACTAATCATCAGTGTCTACTTGATCGGAATGTATTACTGACTTTTATGCTTGGCATTCGATATTGTATGTGATATTCTACTTGATCGGAATGTATTACTGACTTTTATACTTGGCATTCGATATTGTATGTGATATTCATTCAATGAATGACTAGGTAATGTCTTACACTCTACTGCCATTGAACGTTTTGTGTAAAAGATGGTAGATTTGACACACTGTGTATTAGTCTATTTATGGTTCTTATTTACAAAACAAACAAACAAAAAACAAAAAGGTCAATGATGAAAATTCTAGCATAGCAGGTATATTCGAGAATAAATAATACCAATATTAGTGTTTAGTTTAACTCGACTTGAAACCTCGATGTGTCACAATCAATACACAGTAATGGAATGACACCTCACAAGAAAATAAGAGCATACATTATAGTTATTAATTCTTCTGTGGTTACGAAGCAGTCAGAAACCGATCAGTAGCTTGACGACCCCCTGGTTTCATTGGTTATGATATTTATAAATATATAACTGTATAAGTGTACTCTACATAATCAGTTATTGACATTGTTATATTTCAGAAAGGTTTATATTTAACCTACAATTACTATAATTGGAATAACCACGACCCTGACCTCACGAACTTCAATATTGTTCCATGTTACACTGGAGACCAACAAAAACATTTTTCTATAGTGTTTACAGGTATGATACACAGCTAGAGTTAGTGATTGACATTTGTAAATTAAAAAAGAAAATCTTTAACATCTCATACCTTAGAATTGTAGCTATCTCATTGTATCCGGAATCCGGAGTACCAGAGAATACAACCGACCTTAATCACATAATGTTGTATCGAGTAAGTCTTGACATTAGCAGTATTCGAACTCACAACGTTAGTGGTGATAGGAATTGACTGAAAATTTTAAATCCAACTACCATACGACCATGACCACCACAGTCTGGCACATTGAAACACGATTGGCTTACTGTAATGTCAACACAAAGTAAACAGTTCAATTTACGAGAGAATAATACTAACCTTGCATATCTATTCTTTTCAGTCTTTGTTTTATAAGCACCATATTTCGTGAATGACAAAGAGTCAGAAAAATATGTACCAATTGTAGATGTTAGATTAGATAGTAAACACTCCCAGTCCATTACGCCACACGTACCAGATTTACAACAATAAGCATTTTCTAAGAACCAAACATAAGTAGACAGTTTAAAAGACGCGCAACGAATAAAAACAGAACACTTGAAATAGAAGAAAGAATTAATGACTATTTTTCTCTCGGTACCTTGAATTGCATGGATGTGTTATATTGCTCGACGTTAACGGCGGATTGCTATTTAACACACCCATACAATACAATGTACCGAGAGAAAATGTTCTTATATATATTGACCACAATCACATCGAATATTTGTAAGATTATATCATAATAGTTAAAAAATGAATCAAAATATAAAACAACTTTATTAATAAGTGTAAGATGACATATTACTTGAGACAAACAGTCATCTAACAGTATACAGTTATTTAATGGGTGTCGATGCAATAGACCAAACTATTTGTCCGGAGGTGCTGGGAATGACCAAGTATTCTATTGCATTCGGCCGTTGGCTGAGAATGACCAAGTGTTATATTGCATGAGGCCGTTGGCGTTGGCCTCATGCAATAGAACACTTGGTCACTCCCTGCACCTCAGGACAAATAGTTTGGTCAATTGCATCCACACCCATTAAATAACTGTTTTATTTCCTAATTAAACAGAAGCAATGTAGCGGACATGACTTAAAGGGGCATTATCTGCCAAAATCGTAAATTTGTGTTACCCATAAAAACTATCAGATATGATTGATGCCTTAATAAAACGTGTTTCTGTAACTTATAAATCTTATGAAATGTACGCGCATCGGGGAAGAAAGGTACAACTGCTCGTGTTTTGAGATCAATCAAGAAATGGACACCATCTGATTAATTATCGGCATTGTTTACGGAGTTTGCCGAATCGTCATTAAATCAGTACAACGATGCACTTATTTCTTATTTTCTGTGAATCTGCTTTTAGTCGGTGTTAATTACGACAAAGAACCATGCAAGTTTGCAGTTAATAAGCAACAACATACAAATTATTCGTTTTTACCTGTCACTATTAAGGTCAGTTGCATACGGAGAAAGCGAGGTAAAATTATTTGCTTGCAAGGCAATAATCAATCGATGGTAATTTTCGTTCTCAAAAGGCGAAAAATGGTACGATTTGAAAGCTGTTTAATGTGAAATATGTACCTTTATTTCATCATTTTAAAGCTATTTAAAACATATAATTCTTTTTGTCAAAATCGTAGCTACTGCTGCTTGAAATTCATGCATATATTGTAGAAAAACTGATGAAAATGATTTATTTGTTGATTTAGATAACAATAAACACGTGGAATACATATAGATTCTCCTTCAGTTGCCCGTGGGTTGCGATATTTCTCCACTCAAGAAAGTTAAATTTTAAATTTTAACCACAAGCCATCAGGTGAGTGGTTAAAATTTTACTTTAACTCTCGAGAGTGGAGAAATTTCGTAACCCACATGGGCAACTGAAGGAGAATTTGTTTCTCCCTTTATTTAACACGAACTTTATCTGAAAATTTGAAATTAATTCGGGGAAAGGCAAGAGACATTTTAATACTCTAGAGGATTACAGATTTGTCCACCACTGGTTCAGTGGGGTTAAAACGCCGTAATAATGGGAGAAAGAGTAACAAGTCCTTAATTTTTATATTACATATGTTTTTCAATATTATTATTTTTAAATATTAAAATTTTGAAATTTTATGAAACTGAAATTTTTTGAAATTTTTTGAAATTTTGAAATCTTATGAACATTTTGAAATCTTATGAAAATTTTGAATTTTTTGGAATTTTTTTGAAAATTTTGAAATTTTGAGCCTTTTTTTTCAATTTAAGAATTTTGAAATGTTTTCAATTTTTGAAGTTTTGAAATTTGTTGTCTAATGAAAAAACGGTTCAAAGGTCAGTTCAGTAGTCTGTCGTGCAATAGTCTCTTGAAGACTATTGACGCGTCAATAGATCACAATAGACCACTAAAACTGGTCGCCATGATATAGCTGAAATACTGCTGAAAGTGGCGTTAAAATTCAATAAATAAATCAATCAATATATATGTTGCGAACGCGGCTGCACTTTCACGGTGTTTACAGTGGATGACTGCTCCATATTTTCTTTAGTTGAAATATATTTATTAAATCACCTTTGAACAATTAACAATTTACTTCAAAAATACATATGTGTTTAAAAGCTCCATATTCTACAACACAGAATAAGATCAGAAATTCTTGTCATTTTCTTGATGTTCGTGAAAATCTCGACGACATTTTTACCTTTCTCGTCTGTTTACAATAGAAATTTAGTTCAGCAATATGATATATAAATATATTTCTTAACAGGGCAGTATCATCCATACTTGGAATCCAATAGCAAAATCTTCAAACTAGCAGTACATAATAAGCTATCTCAGATGACCAATGCTTCTGTCATACGTTTCCAGCAACCTCAAATAGATTATGGTTTGACAAATGTCTATGTCATTATGACCGTTGTGGATCAAGCGCCACAATTTGATGGAGGTAAACTATTCTAAACTATTATTTGTTTGAGAAAGGGTGGAATTTAACATTCCTAGCATTATTTTCAGTTCTTCACATTCAATCTTCAGTCAACTTTTTTCAGATTGTATCCCTTTGGTGTGATATTACCCTTTGGTGTGATATTACCCTTTGGTGTGATATTACCCTTTAGAATATGGAATCCTTAAGTCAAAGATAAAACTCCTTGTTACTAAAAATGTAATTTTCGTTTTGTAACATTATCTTTTGTACCAAACATGTGATATTTACCAAACTCGTATCTAAAGTCAAGGTCATATGACTAACATATAATTTGTGTTTTGCACTTTGCTATCGTATATTATTGTTAGCAGCTGATATCAGCTATTGATTATTTGTATTGGTTTAATGTGGATTGTAGTAAAAGATGAACATGATGAATGGCCATACAAACAATGATTCATCGGTCATATATCATTCAAGCGGTTTGATTGCACAGCTTCATCTCACAATCACTGAAGGAACTAGACAATACTTAATTGATAATCATTAAATCCTCAACGACACTATACTGACCGTATGTTTGTTATAGATATGTTGTGTATGTATTAGCTATTTTATATACACGTATATTTAAGCATGTTTTCGTCTTAATAGGACACTGAGTATAATCAATATCATCGTCAATTTTGAAATGACCAATCATAAAACGATATATGATACATGTACTCTTTCCTACATGTAATTGAATGTTTGAATCCATTCATAACGTTCATAACTTGTTCTCTTATACTTTACAGTACCATACCTAGCAGAGCCTGATACAGATACTATTATAGATATACTTAATGATAACATCTACAGTGGATTGTTAAATATATCTATACCACAAACAGACGGCTCGGTAAGTCTATTGTATATATGCTGAACAACAATAAAAGTTTTAAGATACCAAAAGGGGTAACCAGGATCAGTATTTCGAAAAAAAAAACGAAAGACGATGCAATGGACAAAAGAAAAAGGACAAAAAGGTGGCCGAACAAGCAAAGATTGAGCCGCACCAACCATATAAACACCTGGCTGATCCGGAATGGTAGGCACCTGGCTGATCCGGAATGGTAGGCACCGGGCTGATCCGGAATGGTAGGCACCTGGCTGATCCGGAATGGTAGACACCGGGCTGATCCGGAATGGTAGACACCGGGCTGATCTGGAATGGTAGAAAGTTCTGCTTCATTAGTTGCACGTTGCAAAATCAGAGAAAAAGAAGGGATTGGATCTATACCATTATTGTTAGCCAGATCATGTGAGACACAGCTATACGATAAACTGTACCTATCCCTGGTCTAGTGTGATACAGCTATACGATAAACTGTACCTATCCCTGGTCTAGTGTGATACAGCTATACGATAAACTGTACCTATCCGTGGTCTAGTGTGACACAGCTATACGATAAACTGTACCTATCCGTGGTCAAGTGTGATACAGCTATACGAT
>MJUT01000546.1:222966-239002 GCA_002080005.1 Gigantidas platifrons
TATCTGATGAAGGTTATTTTGAGCGTATCTGATGAAGGTTATTTTGAGCGTATCTGATGAAGGTTATTTTGAGCGTATCTGATGAAGGTTATTTTGAGCGTATCTGATGAAGGTTATTCCAGAAACGCGTTGTAAGCACTAAATTTAATATCTATGTTATTATTACATTCCTATTTATTACTGGTATATTTCTCTCTCTTCAGATTTATACTTTCAACGCTACAGCTATTACAGATAATATATTACGTAATGATGGCAGACCTTTATCAAGTAAGACAATAGTACTAGTATACACATATATCAATAGTTAGATTAAGACAATATTACTAATATACACAAATACCAGTAGTTATTTTAAGACAATATTACTAATATACACAAATACCAGTAGTTATTTTAAGACAATATTACTAGTATACACAAATACCAGTAGTTATTTTAAGACAATATTTCTAGTATACACAAATACCAGTAGTTATTTTAAGACAATATTTCTAGTATACACATATATCAATAGTTAGCTTAAGACACTATCCCTAGTATGCACATATATTTATAGTAATTTATTATACTGTTATATAACATTGCACATGTCTCAGACCAGTCGTAGCTATATTGGAGTAAAAGAGGGAGTCGGATACACACATAAATGTAGATCAACATAAAAGAACAAAAGCTCGGAGAACGTGTGAACTCTCACATAACCCGGGAGTGAGACCAAATGTTCTGCAACTGCAGAAGGGTTCATCCAGTACTAGTCAAGATTGATTTCAAAATTGACTAATCAACCTACCCTTCCGGAACACCTGAGTTCACCCCCAGGTTTTAGTGAGGTTCCTGTTACTCGATCTTTAGTTTTATGTGTATGTTTTGTAGATCGTTGTTTGTTCTTTTGTACTTTTTCTTTTGACCATTGTGTTGTCTGTTCTTCGATATACGGATTCTGATTACCCCTTTGGTATCTTTAAACTCTTCTAACTAATCCAAAATGAGGCTCGTGGTTAGGCTGTGTATTAATTCGTTTGTAATATACCACATGTCTATATAATATATTCAATATAATGTTATAATTTTCTTATATCTAAAAATTTATTTTAATGGGATTCTTACTATTTTAAAAAGAAGCAGTTCAATATAGTTGTTATTTATTTTTAAAATATGAAAACATAAGTGATGTCACGGTGCAGAAATGTGAAACATGGGCGACCGTCGTTTTGTGACGCTAATCAAATACACTGCTGGTCGTTAGAAGGAAATATAAATATCGTATTTGGACACATGTAGTAATTTCGGATCTCATGTAATAAGTAACAGTTTGTCAGGTCCGTTGTATGGAAACTGTCTTATCTATTATCTCCCCTTTTCATTGTACTATTGAGGAAATCAAAACATCCGTCGATGAACTAATCCCAGTTTCACCCTTTTCCCTTCATTATTCATACTTTGTAAACGGTGTAGTCATAGATATAGCCGTTAGAAAGAAGTCAATCAATGTCGTAAATCATTTATTTACTCTCACAATTTTCTATTTCTTGCTTTGTGTTTCAAATATATATCTGTTTTCATATTAATTATTGTGTATTTTTTACATTGTGTATTCATTTTGATCGCTTTGTATTTTTATTCATTGTTTAAAGGTTTGTTTTGTAATGTTCTACAATACTTCAGTATTGTATAATTTTTATAACTATTTGTTCCAGGTAAAACAATGAGTCATTTCAAAGTACTGAAGCACAAATCACAGAAAAGCCTTTCTGGATATCTAAGTGGAATATCAGTAGATGAATGTGCAGATGCCTGTCTAACTGAAATAACGTTTGACTGCTACTCTTTCGTGTACTGTCCACGAACTGGTGTGTGTCTAATGGCCAAAACATATGCACAACAAAGACCAGACCTTGTTTACGATCGTCCTAATTGTGATTTATTCTACAGTAAGACTTTTCATTTTAGAAAATAGTGGGTTAATTTGGAGAATCCAATCAAATTATAAAACCTGCACATAACATTATATCGGGTACACCTCTCCACGAACATGAGTAAAACTCACCGCTTCTCCATGCACAGGAATCAAACTCACCGCTTTAGTCCTAGGCAATACCAAAAGTCATACACCTGTAGTTTTAGTGGTGATAGACGTCTTTGGCGATACGAAAATTCGTACAAATGTAGTTTTAGTTTAGTTTTAGTTTAATAATATTTTATTGTACATAAACAATAGGATTGGACAGCAAGTTATACCAACTTATATGAAGTCCTCTCCTTACAAAATATACACATGAATTAATGACAGCAAAACAAAACACAAACAATAGACATTTACAATTTTGACACTGATAAGAAGAAAGAAAGAAGCACAAGTGAAAAAGTGAAAAAAAAAGTGAAAAAAGTAAAACAAAGAAAACAAATTGCTGACCTAGCCCTAAAATCTTTTTGATTGATTTATAAAAGTTCGAACTTTTCCAAATATTTTGGAGTTGACGTCATAACTATACTTATCGTTCCCAAAGAGCAAAGTTTCAATATTGATACTAATATCGTCGCAATTACTAAGAAGTGTTCTTCTTTCGTTCAGGTATAAAGGACATTCCAGAAAATAATGTATGGCATCTTCAAAAGAAGCACCGTAGTTTTAGTGGTGATAGATGTCTTAGGAGATACGAAAAGTCGTACACCTGTAGCTTTATGGGTGATAGACGTCTTAGGCGATACGAAAAGTCGTACAAATGTAGCTTTAGTGGTGATAGACGTCTTAGGCGATACGAAAAGTCGTACAAATGTAGCTTTAGTGTAAACATATTGTATTAAGTACATATTATTCAATAATACAATACAAGCATGCATATGTACAAATTATTCAGATGAATCATTAATAGGATTCGGAAACAAGTTACAAAACTTATATCAATCCGTTTCCTGCGATACGAAAATTCGTACAAATGTAGCTTTAGGTGTGATAAACGTCTTAGGCGATACGAAAAGTCGTATGCATGTAGCTGTAGTGGTGATAGACGTCTTAGGCGATGCGAAAAGTCGTACACATGTAGCTTTAGTGGTGATATATTGACGTCTTAGGCGATACGAAAGGTCCTACACATGTTGCTTTAGTAGTGATAGACGTCTTAGGCGAAACGAAAAGCCGTATACCGGTATTGTGGGATTTCTGTACACCAAAAATAAGACACTTGCTAACAAATGCTGTAATTAGCGAATCGACATACATTTACGAATTTTGCAACATCTTGAAATATTTTTTGTGTACAAAAAGAGAATATTACGTACCATTCATTCATTTGTGAAATATATATCTTGATACATAATATGAAATAACCAATGACATGGTGTTGAACGCCATTTTCAACAATATTTTAGCTTTATCGGTGGAAAAAATCGGAGTACCGCGGCCTGTCGAAAGTCAGACAAGCCATGAGCGGGATACGAACTCGCAACGTTAGTGGTGATACGCACTGATTGCACAGGTAGTTGTAATTCAGACTGCCGTACGATCACGACCACGATGGGCCTTAAATGGCATTGTGTTTGACATAAGTTTAATGTTGAACAGTCTCTTGTCTTCATCTACATCCATATCTTTTCTAATTAAATGCCATAAAATTGAAAAGAACATCACAGAATAGTACGTATAGTACGTAACCGAGTCAAACTCCGAAAGATAACAATATAAAGAAAATGTACGATGTCTAAAACCTAAATTAACATTGTAGGATCGTACGTAGATAAATTCACAGAAATACCAGGACAACTGCCAATACTTCCAGCATCACAAACAACAACAGCTGCAGCCACTGCTGAGGTTTGTGCTCAGAAGTGTATAAATGGTGCTTCCACTTGTAACTCCTTTGTATACTGCCTGGCTGCTCAAACTTGCTCATTGCTTAAGACACATCATCTTGATATTCCTAAGACCACTAGTAACAAAACTGGATTTAATAGATGTTCGTTTTATAGTAGTGAGTATGATTATTTAATAAGCCGTCCAATAATATCACATATATGAATTTTGAACCAACTACAACAAGCACAATTTATGACTTGTACCCATCGATTAAGATATCATTCTTTACTTACAACATTTTCATATTGACATATTTATTTTAGTGTTATTTTCGTATGAATTCCTGCTATTATAGATTGTATACTTTGTATTATACACATACTCAAGGAATCACTTGTTCACCACGTCATTGAGAAAGGAACGCTAACATGGACCAATAATACCCTTATAACACATGGTATCACATTTATTGTTAAGTTGAACCTGTTAAGATCTGACCTCATAAGACTAGTACAACTCTGTTTCTTTTTATTGAAGTTTCCGTACTAAGCCAAGACATTGAGCGGTCATGCTTTTTTGTTTTAGCTATAGGTGTATACATATTGTCTCTTCGTACGATTTTAATATTTAATTTTTGAAATGTTCCGACGGTGTAGGATTTTTTTTCTTCATTTTATTATTGGCTTGTAGTGGCCCTACAATTCATATGTATTGAGGCAACGTCGATACCTGTTAGTTATCGAGCAAATTCCCAGTTAATCTAATCGAATGTTGATAGCACAACACCATAACACATACAAACAAACAAAAAAATCAACCAACAACAATGGTATTTAATATTATATGTAAAATAATTCATAAAATATATACATTAATATTACTTTCAAGAAAATGCATTTTGTACCAAGTTCGCAGTCTGGACTGTAATCAAGTTACATGAAACTTAGAACTTCATTTCATTACGTGTCCTCAGGTTGACTAATATAAATATATAATCTAAGTATATTTTGAACCATTTCAGAGTTCGTGCTGTGTAATATTTTAAATGTTTTGGCTGTTTATATATACATTTCGTCTTTAGCTTTATTAGCCAATGAGAATCTTATGTGTGTACCCTCGGTGTTAAGTTACATTTATCTTACAGGAAGTTACTTCAGCGGTAAATTACATTTGTCTTACAAGAAGTTACTTCAGCGGTAAATTACATTTATCTTACAAGAAATTACTTCAGCGGTAAATTACATTTATCTTACAGGAAGTTACTTCAGCGGTAAATTACATTTATCTTACAGGAAGTTACTTCAGCAGTAAATTACATTTATCTTACAAGAAGTTAATTCAGCGGTAAATTACATTTATCTTACAGGAAGTTACTTCAGCAGTAAATTGCATTTATCTTACAAGAAGTTACTTCAGCGGTAAATTACATTTATCTTACAGCAAGATACTTCAGCTGTAAATTACATTTATCTTACAGGAAGTTACTTCAACGGTAAATTACATATATTTTCTAGGAAGTAACTTCAGCGGTAAATTACATTTATCTTACAGGAAGTTATCTTAATGATTTCAAAAAGAAAACGCGATCAACAATGAAATTTACCCAAGTACTCGACATTGAAGCGGTGTCCGTCGACCAGTGTGCCCAGTTGTGTATTCAAACAGAGGCGTTTAGCTGTAACTCATTTGCATTTTGTGGCAATTCAACAACATGTAGATTAACTCCATCTCATCCTACTCGAGGGATGCGAGTTGTGGCAACAGACTATTGTGATTTATATACACGTATGTACTTTACTGGCAATGTACAAAAACAGATCTAGATACTACAAGGTTCAGTATGTATATATGTATCCTGTACTAGTTCTATTTGATGAGTCAATTACATGGGCTAGATGTGTTTTATTTATATTATATATGGTCACTGACCAAAATATTACTTTTCTTATACCCTTTTCACATGTAAATCAGTTCATTTCCTGTTGACTAGAGTTATCAAAGGAGTAAGGCAAGAAATAATTACATAATTTTCTGAAATTTTAAATTAAATCATAACCTTCAATAGAATAATGCGATTTTCTGCAGGATAAGCACAACTACAATGCAGTGTCTTAAAATACAAACTTATGCTTTACGTTTTATTTAGCCTAAACCATGGACAGGCCGGATGAATCTCGCCATTGTCTAAGCCTTATACACACCAACATATTATTGTCTCAGACAAAATATTACTATTACACATGTCCAAGATCAGAAGTAGAGTATGAACGTGTTCTAATACAGATTACATGCGTCATCGCCGTGGAACAATTATCATGTCATGTTCTTGCATCCATAGAATCTGAATGTAAAATGACAGGTCTTCAAAATACATAATATCATTTTAGTTATGGTGTTTGACGCCACTTCAACAATATTTCAGTTATATCGAAGCGGTCAGTTTTATTGGTGGAGGAAACCAGAGTACCCGGAGACACAATATCATTTGTGTAAGTACCTGAATAACTATTATATTATTAGCGCATAACTTTTGCTTTTAAAACTTTAAGCATTTGCATGCCGTTTTTTACATTACGGAAAGTCTGTTTCTGTATCGAAAGTGGTGATTTGTATTGTAAGATACGTTTAAAACGCCAACATCCGCATTGAGATGACCTTTTGGCTCCATTCTAATTTTTTTTCCATGTAGAACATGTTTATATTACCGACCAGTATAAGCAAATCACCTTGTTATCCCGAAATAAGATAAAAAGCCAATGCTAGAACTGGCAGGCCAATCACATTGTAATCATGTGATCACGTGTGATATATGTCTACATCTCTACATAGCCTGATTGTACACGGTTGGACCTCCAATGAAACACAACGTTTTTCTATAGACCATGATACTATACAATTACTGTCTTTTGATGAGGTAAATGTGTGGATTTATTGACTTTTGAAAAACAAATTATATTCACTGAGCCCGAAAGGGCGAAGTGAATATCATTTTTTTTTTTCAAAAGTCAATTAATCCACACATTTACAGAATCAAAAGACAGTAATTGTTTTATTCTATATTTCGAGGAAATAGTGGTTTTCTGAAATAAAAAAAAGTTACATGTCAACTGTCCTGAGGTAGTGCTACATTATTGTTTACATCACGACTATGCTATTATCTGAATCTTTATCATTTAATATATTATTTTAATGCTCCGTCCGACAAATTGGCAAATCTTACTTTTTTTCATTGGTTGATTAAAAAAAACATTCCTTTAAAAAAATCCATTTTCCAAAAATAGTAACACGTGAGATTTACCGCGGTGAATATTACATCTGAGGAGGTGAATACGTCTTTTTATTTTAAAAAATGATTTAGGTAGAAATCTATACTAAAGAATTTACTAATATAGAATAAATGTATATATGTTACAGTAAATAAAGAAATAGACAATAACAGTGCATTGACTTGACATAAAATCGATATACGGATGAGGCTTAGAATCGGGGAAAATGCGATGGTTTCCCTGAGCATTTTCCCAGATTCGTGCCGAATACGTATATCGAATTTTATGTCAAGTCAATGCACTGTTATTGTCTTTATACTGCAATCATTAGTGACATTAATGGATATTACTACCAATATTCAAATTATTTAAAAAGTTAGTTACCCCTAAGAGGCCCCAACTGATTTCTAAATGTTATAAACGGTCATTGACCGTTTATCACTTGTAAATATACTGTCAACGCATTTTGGTTGCTCAAATAGAACGATTGCAGTATAAAAAGAGTTAATACGCGTTATCCCTAATTGTCTTAATAATTACTTGTATTTACTGAAATTGTTCAGGAATTACACGTAATAACAAACGAAAAATTATATATATATATATATATTTGTTGCAGGAACATATTATGCGAATAAACCACCTAAAAAACTGACGCAACCCTCATCTGCCAGTAGTAAAGGTTATACCTCAGGTCTGTATATCTCTCAGCAGTGGTGTACAAGCAATGCACCTCAATACATACAGCTGGTTTTCCCTTAACGTTGATTAACACCGCAAAATACGAGAGACTTAAGCTGTATATCTGAATCTCTCCGAACTAAAAGATAACTCTTGAAAATTATTGAAGACAAAAACATAATTTTGTTAATTATTTTTACATTATAGAAAGATATTTTTATTTTTGCAATGCAAATTTCGAAGCACAATTAGCAACATGTGCCGTAACTTATGCACAATCATTTCATTGTTAGAATAAAAGTACATATATATATAAATAGAACCTAAACCTAACCGTTAAACATGGAAAAAAGTCACCTCTCGGACATTTGGACTCTTCTGCAAAATTATAAAATAAGTTTCCAATATATTCCATCTTTTATCACAATGTAATACAAGTTTTGTCAAACAACAAACAAGATCACACTGCACATGTTTCTCCATAAGATTACTGATGACCACCACAAATACACTCACTTGTCATTCAACCCCCTGACATTGTGGACATAATATTTTTCGAGTTTAATATATTTATTTGTTTTCTTTGTTGTAGGTGCCATGGCTGGTGTATCTATAGCGTTACTTTTAGTTGGTATTGTTCTTGGTGGAGGACTTATAATGTTGCTATCAAAGAGGCAAAAAATGCCAAAAATGGAACTATTCAATATGAATTATACAGAGTCAAAAAATGAAAACAACATCAATAATTGAAATAAATACCACAGTTCACAAAAACAACATTTCTTTCCATTTTCAAATAAAGAGGGAGAGGCTTTAAGGTGCAATATTGGCCTCACATTTTATAAAAAAATAATGCTTGACATAGAATAAAAACAATTTACTTATTTAATTGTTATATAAACACATTTTCAAAAAATATATCTTTCCGTGAAATTGGATGCGTTATGACATCATAATGACATCATAATTAGACGGACAATGCTAAAAATGGACTATAATAAACGACACATTTCAAGTACATTTTAGCTATTTTATATACCCCCACAGTCTTCCACCAACACCAAATTGAGCAGGTGTTTAGAGTATAGGGGGTAAATGATTGTATCAAAATATTTTGTTGGTGGAGGGTTGTGGAGGTTGTTAGATATTGATTTATTTATAACCTCGATCTGACCTTAAAATCAATATATTCACTTTTCTGATTGCATATGTACATCGTATGAGACCACTATACACAATCTATGTACATTTTATTATTCATTTCAAGGAATGAAATTTATTAGTAAATAACTAATGTTTCTGTAAATAATTGTATTGAATATAAATACAGTTTTTGTACATTGAAACCAGGAAGAAACTCAGTCCATGGCATGCTCTAGGTGTTCCTCCTGGTTCATATCGTTAAAATGCGAGAAAAGGGACTTGGGACTATAGGGGCCCTATATGGCCTCGTATTTAATGAATAATGAATTTGAGAAAATACTTTAATAAAATTTGATGTGTTTTATTTTACAGACGACATCATACCCTTAAGCTTGATGTTAAAACTTGTTTCCAACAAAATCGGTACGTATTTAACGTCATTGTGACGTCATGAGCGTGATTTGTTCACTGTTTTTCGTGGAATTTTGACAATATTTCGACGGTTTTCGAAGAAATTAAGCACCTCTGCAGTCGTGCACCAGAAAAATATTTTAACAGATTATTAAAATTAATAAAACACAAATACTGTTAAAGTATTTTTGATGCACGACTGCGGAGGTATTCAAATTCTTAAAAAAACGACGGAAAATGTTCAAATATTACAAGCGCTTAAAGATGAAGTTTCGAGGTTTGAGAAGGACGATATTTGTTATCTTTGCCGTAAAAAAAATCGATGGTATGTCGGCACGTAATATTATACAAGATAAAAAAAAAATAAACACAACTTCATCCAAAATAGTTTTTTTCATTAGCCACCAATTATTGATTATATATTTTCTTCCGGGATATAGAGATAGTTTTAATACCCATCGCTGCTACCTCTAAAATGAAGTAAAATATTTTGATCCTAAAGGAGTAGATATTTTTGGGCACAATCCGACATATCATTAATTACTTATCCGAAAATTTTATTTCGCTTAGACATGGCGTTAGTTTATCATCCCGCTCATAGAAGGAACGATGTGAAAAAAAAACTGGAATCGATTTTTTTTTCATGGGAAGATATGTTAATTCTTTTACTCTTTCTAAATGTATCAACTAAATATAAACTAGAACTGTACAACCACAAACAAGCATTGTTACGTTCGAATAGATAAACCTAAATACAACAATCTGGATTAATTGATAACCAGAGGCTCACAGTCCTGAGCCTGTAATCGCTCACCTGGATCAAAGCTGCTTTCAACAACGCAACTGGACATTAAGTTTTACATGTTCTATCTTAAGCATCCACTTTAGTCGGAGATAGAAAAGTGTGGGGTAGTATGCAACTTGAAGCTGTATTTGTGCCATTTTACTCATCTCCAAGGAAACCGCAAGTTTATTTCCTCAAAACAACTAACTATAATAAATGATTGTACAACACTTTCTTCAGTGTACAGAACAAGATAGTTTCATAAATGCCCTACCTTACGATCCAAGAGATTTGACTCCAAATGGTCACACATGGCTTACAGTTGCAAAGTCAAAGCTGATATTGTTTCAAAAATGATTACACAATGGTTGATGGACGGATCATTGCGTAAAATTCCGACAGGGGTTTATCCAATGACCAATATATCAAGATGTTGTATCAAATGAGCAAGTAGTTCCAAAAGAAGACTTTAAAAAAAATTTCATATGATTAAAAAAAAAAAAAAAGTGTGATGGGCAGGACTATCTGATAAAATTCTTAAAGGACCACTTAAAATGAACATTCCATCAAAATTTGGTTCCAATAGAACAGACAAGATGATTTTATGTGAATTTCCCATAGGGTTCTATGTTAAACCGAGATCGACTGTGGCGGCTAACTTGGTGGGAGAACAAATTTTGGAAGAGGACCATCCAATGACTATTCCATCAAAGTTTGGTTCTAATTGAGCTACTGGTTCCAGACAAGATGGTTTTTATGTGAATTTTCCATAGGGTCCTATGTTAAATTAAGTTCAGCTGTGCAGCCATCTTGGTCAGAGGGCGGGACCACCAGACACAATTTTGGAAGAGGACCATCCAATGACTATTTTATCAAAGTTTGGTTCCAATTGAGCAACTGGTTCCAGACAAGAAGATTTTTATGTGAATTTCCCATAGGGTCCTATGTTAAGCTAAGTTCGGCTGTGGGGGCCATCTTGGTCGAAGAGCAGAACCGCCGGGCACATTTTTCGAAGAGAACCATCCAATGGCTATTTCATCAAAATTTAGTTCTTATTGAGCAAATGGTTTCAGACAAGAAGATTGTTATGGGAATTTCCCATAGGGTCCTATGTTGAATTAAGTTCGGCTGCGGCGGCCATCTTGGTCGGAGGTCTAAAATGCCGGATACAATTTTGGAAGGGGACCCCCCAAGGATCATTTCAGCAAAGTATGGTTGAGATTGGCTTAGTAGTTTCAGAGGAGAAGATTTCTTTTAAATTTCATCCCCTCCTTTTTTCTATTTTTAGCTTGGCGGCTATCTTGGTTGGAAGTCGGGATCACCGAACACAATTGTGGAAGGGGACCATCCAAGGACCATTCCATCAAAGTTTGGTTGCAATTGGCCCATTTCTTGATCGATCTCAAAATACGAGCAGTTGCACCCTTTTTCCCCGATGCGCGTACATTTCATAACATGTACAAGTTACAGAAACACGTTTTATTAAGGCATCAATCATATCAAATATTTACGATTTTGGCAGCTAATGCCACTTTAATTGGAAGATAAAATATGTTTAAACTAAAACACATTTTACCTACATGATTTATATATATTTTATGCCTGTATCTTAATCTTTTCCCATAATATTTAAATAAAAAGTAAACAATTCAATTCACAATGTTTTGTTGTCCTAATCACTATAAACAATGTTCAGAATCTGTTTTTACAGAAACGTATACCTACTTCTCCATTGTACGACATCACAGTTTTATAAAAGCTACATTGAAATACATCCTCGTCAAAATCTTAAGCCTCATCTTAGGTTTAGTAATTAAATCTTTTGTTTTGTTTATTTTAGTTTTTATCTTTTTAGAACATCTTATTTTCTGCTTTGTTTTTCAAATTTTTGTAAAACAATATCTTTTTGTGTTTTTGAAAAAGGTACACCGTGAGATTAAGACGGAAGATAAAGCAATTTAATCCTTTTCATCCTGTTTGTAAATATTTTAGGCATTTTACAACCTTTGTTCTTCTAAGAGTCTAATGAGGAAGATATGTGGGATCCGTTTCCACGGAAAAGAAGATTTGTTATCTTGTAAATTGCTTTCTTTTTATAAAGTGTTCATTTAGTTGAAAAGGGTTTTGTTTTATTGTTTCTTAAATGAACACTTTAAGCTTGTAGATTTCGGAGTTCAGATAAGAAAACAAATATTATTTTCCTATTTAACAAATTTATTTTAACCAAATATAAAGAAATAACAAGATATAGCATATTCTTGTTAAATTCTCATCTGCATTTTAAAAACGATTCTTGTTGTCAAAACCAAGATATTTTTTATTTCATTGTTTTATGTAAAGATAGTTTAAACAGTTGACCAATAGCAACAAAACAATCAAGCACCTCTCACCTCAAACAATTGAACATAAAAAAGACCTGGCCAGATTTCAGATGCACTAAGATAGTAAAATGCTACTCAATTATCCCGCTCAATAGAGGCCACCCCTCTTATAAGCCAGATTTAAGATGCACTAAGATAATAAAATACTACTCATTTCATCCCCCTCAATAAAGGCCACCCCTCTTATAAGGGCACTTTTTCATCGTAGAAGGGATGGCCTGATAAGAGGGAGGCCACTATCATCAAATTCTTTTTAAAATCCACAATACCTACATCTAAAAGCTGTCTATTTATTTAAATAGATACAATTTTATCAATAGTGTCGATTTCTTAAAACAAATAAGGTATGTAGATAAATAGAGAACAAAAAGACTTTTGAACATGGCAACACTGACCGATGATGGCGAAATGGCAAACAGAATTATTAATGATGGGCTTGCAGATAATGCAGTATAGCATGCTACTTGTATGACAAATTACTTACTCAAAAGAATTAAGGACGACAGTGAAGACTATATAACATCTGAACATGATAACTTATTTCAATCCTTCATTTCAACTATCAAAGATTACTTGCTAACTCACAAAGAGATATTCACTTTAACCCAACTGCTAGAACTTGTTTTTCTGATTTTCTGCCCTCTGATCGAAAGGAAATTTGCACATCACACAGACTACAACAGAAATTAGAAAGACATATTGGTGATTTGATAACAATACAACCACAGCATTGGTAAGTGAAACCAAATAAGACAACTCTTCAGGTGATGTTTTCAACATTTTGTAAACATATTCTGAAAAAAAGCAGAGGTAGCGTCACATCCAGTAAGAGCGTGAAAGGAGGGTAAAATCATTCATTTGACTCTTAGGTTATTTAGTAGAAATACTACAGTGAGAACGCAGACGCGGACACCCTTGTTTATTGAGTTTCATTATTATTATTTTTTTTAAAGATATTCATTGTAATACAATGATACGTCGTAAGTTCTGTATTCTGAAAAAAATATGACTATCAGTGCTTTTCATTACCTGACTTTGTGGGTCTGCTGTGAGGAAATAGATGCACATATTAACTAACTGTATTTATTTCTGAAAAGCACATATTGTGAATACATTTTGGAGAAAATTTTATCGACTTCTGAGGTGGGGCCGATTTTGGCCCTTATAGCTCCCAGTCCTTTCTTGATGATGAAATATACATTATACCTGCATATGTATTGTCGCGGGATATGTAGTTTATTTTGGACAAGGTTCTAAAAACAAAAACAAAACGTTGGCCTAGACCAAACCCGTTTTCCCACCTTCTAATACATTTTATTTTATACCGGGATAATGAACATTTTTTGATAAACAAAATTACATAAATTCTTTAAAAATAAACGTCAGAGAATACGGAAGGGGCTATCAAAAATGGACAATCCAGAGAAACTGGCAATATTGGATATACAAGACGAAGAAAAACAAAACAAAAACACATCACAATATGTGATGGACAACACTATGCACAAACAAACACAAATAACGTAAATAAGACAAGAGCCCTCCTACAAACAACTGGAGGTAAAGACATTCGAACATTGTTTTCACGCGGGAATCGTAACGGACATCACAACACGGAATTCAAAACGTAAAGACACACAAAGCTAAAAGATGAGCAACACGGACCCCACCAAAATAACCGATGGTAAACTCAGGTGCTCGCGAAGGGTAAGCGGTTCCTGTTTCATATAATACACCCGCCGTGTTACTCATATATACAGTCAAGTCAGGTAAAAGTCTTACCAGTGATAGAGGAAAGAAAACATCCCCGTAAAAAGTAAAAGATCCATTGTCAGATATGGATATTTCGTAACGGTCAACCAGATTATGATGACAACCGTATAAGTTTTGTAGCGATGGCTTCAATCTAGGAGCAACGTAGCTTTGTTTGAGAAGATTTTTTTTGTCAGCAGGTGAGCTCCGTCCAGCAAATCACAGTACTGGGCATAAGTTCTAGAAAAACGTATGAGTTGTGCAATGTAAGCTCCATACTCTGGTGTTGCTGAAATATTGCCAGTGATGAAAGGGGAGTTGGCCATTGAAAAGGTGAAGTCATCGCGTTTGTTGTAGAGTTTTGTTTTTAATATACCTCCGTTCTCGATGTGAAGGTCAAGGTAAGAGGCAGTCTTTTAAGTATCAGTAGTATCCTTAACTTCAGTCTCATTTGGATAGATGCGATGTAGATCATCACCGAATTGAGAATTGTTCAGAACATCATCTATATAGCGGAAGTCTGGTATGAAAGGTCTCGGCTAATTTTCTCTCTTTATTCCCGAAAAGCCCTTAAAGGAATTATGCCTCATAACCATGTAGTAATAATACATGTACATCAGCGAGTAGCGAACCACAATTCGTACCCATTGGAATACTAATCGTCTGTTGAAACACTCGTTCACCAAACAGGACAGATACGTTATCGATTAAAAAATCTAACATTTGAATGATCTCGTGCTGTTTATATTTACTATTACATTTTGAATGGCTTTTGACAAAGTAAGATTTATCTCTACTGATAACTTTGTTCTTTTTTCTTCTTTGAGAAGCAACGCTGAATCATTTTTTTTTTAATTCTAGATTTTAGTAGCTATGTTGGATGATGGCATATAAGCTCGAGAAATCAAATGTTTAAATGCTGTTGCAAACATATTGAGGTCTAGAACACCTTCAACATGAAATATTGTTGACAGTGGCTTTAAACATCATAAAAGTAAATGAAAGAAAAAACACATTCAACATAAATTGTAAACAATGAATCTACATGACGTCATTATATTATGATGGGTCATATGAAAGTTGAATTTGCAACTAACTATGCAATCAATGTCTATCACCATTTACATCGTGATTCGAATCCCGATCATGGCGAGGTGTACTTGATGTAATATTATGTGATAAAGCTTGTCAATGGGTGGTTTTCTCAGGGTATTCCGCTTTCCTACATCAATAAAACTGATGGCTATGATATAACTGGAATATTGTTGAAAATGGTGTTAAAAACGATAACCCTAATTCTATGTTATGACGTACCTGTAAATGCTTTATTTGAAAATTTGATGGTCGCATATGCCATTTTACTTGAGGGCAAAATATATCTAGAACACCGGTAACTCTTCAAATACAAAACTATTATTCATATTCTAATACAAGACAAAATATTTCAGTTAACCTCAAGATAGAGTCTAAAAATAGTTTGAAGATACTAAAGGGGTATTCAGAATACGTAATGCGAAGGACAGACAACACAAAGGTAAACAAAAATGGACAAAAGGACATACAATGATCTACAAAACAAATAATACACACATACAACTAAAGATTGAGTAACACGAACCCCACAATATATTACATATTGAAATCTTTATGGCACTTAATACTGCGAACATATTCTTTCAGCATGACATCGGTGGTGTATTGGTTAGCGTGCTCGTCTCGAGTGCGTTAGATCGTGGGTTCGAACCCGGATCGGGCCAAACCAAAAACTTTGAAATTTGTAGTTAGACAATATAGGTATGATGTCTTTTTATATGAGATTTAT
>MJUT01000556.1:4645-32750 GCA_002080005.1 Gigantidas platifrons
ATTGAATAAGAACGATTTTCAACCTACTAGTAAACAAAAATTAATGACTATGTTTGAATTGACATAGAATGAAATTAAACAAATTTATAAACTTCCTTTCAAAACTACAAAAAATTGTAAATTTCAGTGGTTACAATACAGAATTAACCATTTCAGATTGACTACAAACACCTTTCTATATAAGATCAAAATAAAACAAGATCCACTGTGTAGTTTTTGTAAAAAAGAAAATGAAAATATGATACATTTGTTGTGGGAATGTGAAAATGTCCAGATTCTACTGGAAGCATTAGATAATTGGACACTTAAAAATGGTAATTTTACTTTAAACTACATTGTGTATAACAAAAAGACATTCATTTTGGGTTACCACAAGGGAAAAAACTCACTGATCAGCAAAAAAATGTTTACTAGCAATTAAATACTATATATACACATGTAGATGTCTTTCAAAAAATCTTGCTTTAACAGCCCTTATATATATATACTCCCAAGAGCTTTATAGTACAGAACGAATAATGGCCATTAAACAAGAAAACCTAGAAGTTTTCAACAATTTATGGAACTCTTGGAGTACTTTATTACAAAATAGGGACCATGCATAGTGCTTTATGCTCTTTCTTCTTCTTTTTTATTAATGAAAGAATATATGTTGCACTTCAAAAAAGTATTGTTTAACTTGCACAATTATAACTCTATAAGATATATAAAATATTATATATATATTTTTTTTTGATTCCTTCCAAAATGAAACTAATGCCTGTTCCGACCCACATATGTTTTCTGTTTTTTTTCCCTCAATTTGATCAGTTTTCTTAGTTTTTTTTCTTTTTTTTCCCCAATTATTATTATTACATTACATTAATTTGTTTTTGTTTTTTTTTTCAATTATTTATTTATCTTTCTTGGTTTTTTTTTCTATTATTTTCTTGGTTCTAACGAAGTAGTTAACCAAAAGTTTGGGGTTTTTTTTTTCTTATATCCTAAAATACTTAAAACATAATATTATTATTAAATTTAACCCCAAAAAAAATGTATAATTGAAAATCTGTATTTTTGTTAGAAACTATATTGATAAATATAATATATATAATATGATCATCTATTATTTGATTGTAAATATTCAAGGGTACTGTCTGTCATATGTATCATGCTTAAAAATTTATTATCTTATATATGTACTTACTAACACATACTAATAACTATATATTAAATCGTTTTTACTAAGATTAACAAGGCCGGGATAAGGTACCGGTATTCGATGTTTTATAACTAAAAAATGTACAGATTTCAATAAAAAATATTATGAAAAAAAAATAATAATAAAAAATTACGAATTCCCTTAAATAAACTGTGTTGTAAGGTAGTTATTATTCCTTTATCTGTTTCACAACAAATAATAACAGTCTTCGCATTAACCCAATTGCCCAAAACCTGGAACAAGCAAAATTGGATTCGGACGAGTGAAAATTATGAAAGAATTTGTTTGAATAAATAGAACATTTTTCTAAGTACGGCTTTCGGGCAAATAGGTGAAAAAACATTAATGCATAGACTGTAATAATTTAAAGCATGATGACCATTTGATAAAGAAAACATACCAAAGAAAGGTAGCAGTATAAAGCAACATGATCAGCATCGTCAAAACAATGATAACAGACAATTTGAGAGAGCAGTACTAAAACTCACAGTCTGGATAGACAAAGCAGACCTGTCTCTGCGTCTCTCAATTGTCCATGTTTGATTACCACTTCTGGTTTTCTCTAAAGTTTAGTTAAATATCAATTATAGGGAACTGTATACAATTAATGACTTTTGAAAAGGTTGACACGATGATTTATCAACCCAGAAGAAGTGATTATCACTTCTGGGGTTGATAAATATTGTGTCGACCGATATCAAAAGTCAACAATTGTTTTATCAAATGACTTGTTAGAAATACATCGTCCAATCAAGACATTTGATTTAAAGCGAACGTCATCAGGATTTCCCCGATCTATATGTGGGTACATGACAGCTATGATACACTTATTGTCTACCTCTCGTGCAAGATTGCTCGATGATCATAATGTTTGATGTATGGTTTTGACCAATCAAGAAAGTAGTTTTTTTTAGTAATTTAGTAATACAATTATGTCACAATCTACATAGATATAGCTCAGGCTGTCAAATATAGAATTAAAAAGAAGTAAGATCTAAATAGAACACGAACTTGGACAAAAAAGAAGAGAGAGATGAGGTTCATCTTATATGGTAAAACTGCTCATGATTGCTCCATGAATGGCACATTAACTGAAACAATGTAACTAATTGATGTTGTTAATGCTTATTCATTGAACTAACAATGATTGCCTATAGTCCAGTCAATTTACGAAAAACCCGGAATAAATTGCAAAAGAAAAAATAAGTAGCCTATTATCTTTATATAGACATGTTTAAAGAAATATAAAAAATCGCCACCAAAATAATAAGGGGAAATGGATGAATTTAATCACGAAAAATTAATGATTTGGACGTGAAAACTATTGTCGGCCATTGCGCTCCGTACAATATTATAAAGTACGGAATCGTCTTAGGTATTGCAGACAATGGATAGAATTAAACAGATTGTTATTGAAAATTAGTCATGAAATATAAAGTATGCATCAATATTAAGAAAAATAAATACATTACAGTCGAAATATGATATAATAAATGCACCAAAAATGTACGATCTTTCCCATTTTACTGGACGGAAAGCAGACGATTTTTTCCGGACCGACATATTTTGATAAAACGCTCATTAAACATGATTCTTTCACAAAATAAGCATTCAGTTGCACTAAAACTTTAAATATATTCAACCATAGCACATATTTTCAATAAATATAAACAAAATGCAGATAAAGCAATCGCAAATATTGTTTTAAAAGTGACATCACGTTCATTTTTTTCTGAAAATTTACGGCAGCCCGTCATGGACAGATAACGTTGCGATATGTTTAAACGTTGTGCGCATAGTTGTATGCCCAATATATCAACTCTTCTATTATTAAATCTCATGATTTTTTTTTGCCTTAAATATTGCTATACAAAGAAAGTTATATTCGGAGACAAGGAAGGTATCTGATATTTTATTTTAGTTTTTATTTAGATAATGCAGAATAATTTGTGTCCCGCATGATTTTCATAAAGAAAATTTAATAACTGTCCATGCATCATTAGAGCGTTGTCCTTACATTTACAATCGTTTCTGTTTCCACCACTACCACCAGAGTCTATATTTATTTTCTATGATGTTCAATTCATTGCAATCATTTATGTAACCAATTAGTAAATTTTATCAGGTGTCGTGATTGACTATAATAAATATAATTTTATTCTTATTCTTGTTCCATCATGTTCTGCGAATCATAAATTCTTTTCAACCAAAAAAATTTTGGTTAAAGCCGAGTTTCGGTCTTACTTGTAGTTTTATATTTCAGCCAATTAAAGTCGACTTCTTAAAATTGGAAAATCATACAAATGCCGTGACCATCTGAAAATCTCAAAATAGTGTACCAAAATAGCTAAAACATTATCAATGCTGATTAAATTATTAAAACCAATTATCATTCGAATTTCTGAATACTGATCGACATTTAGTTTGATAATTTTTTAATTGTATGTTGATTGTTCTTAATTTGCTTTGCATGCATATAGCATTCTTTCTAAATGAAAATGAAACTATTAAACAGTTTATTTAAAATATTATCCAATAAGAACAACGAATCGCTCGTTTTGAACACACCACCAATGATTTCCAAACACGATAAATTTCTTGTCAAGCACTATTCGGTTTTGTTTGAAAAAAAATTATTGGAGTTTCATATAGGTATTGTTGGGATTTGTTGTCATGTTAAATCCAGGTGGGAACAGGGGTCAGTTTTACGAAGATGTCTTAGGACTAAATCATGTCTTATGATGGTCTTAGGACATATCTTTGTCCCAAGTATGCTTACCTAACTGCATCAGTGGACGTGGTGTAATGGTTGGTATTCTCGCCTCAAGTGTGGTAGATCGTGCATTTGAACCCGGATCGAGTCAAACCAAAGACTATGAAATTGGCATTTGTTGCTTCTCCTTTAAGCACGCAGCATTAAGGAGAAAACGCAAGACTAGTTGGCTAATTTACAATGTGTCAGAGTGAGGCGACATGTCTACCCACAGACTGTTGTTTCAGTGAGCTAGCACTATAAAAATCCAGCATGTTGGTCTAGTACAAAGCGGACCTCATTATCATCTCATTGAAAATTTACTTGTTCTCACTACGATATAGCTGAAAAATTGCTGAGTTAGCATTAAACAACAATCACTCACTCACTCACTCACTCCAAACCTGTCTTATGCTACATCAGGTCTTAATATTTGTCACAAAGTTAGGACATCAAAATATATGTCTTAAAATGATCTTGGGATAATTGCTCAACAAACTGTAAATACATATGGCTGAGACGAAATAAAGTATATACTGGCCATGATAATTTATTAAGCTACTGAGATGCGACATATATGGTGTGTAAACATAGATTGTCACGTCTTTTAATTCCCCATTTATGTAGAATGTTCCAAAATGACATGCAAAGATCCATCATAGGATCACACACATACCTTCCAATTTGCAATTTATTGTTGCTTACATTTATTTGCAACCATGAATATTTTAGAGCTGGTGGTTCCTATCAGGATTTCCTTGATAGAAGGTTGCTGAACCAAGGGTTCCTCTTAGTTAAGTTGAAGTCATCACTTCGAAAGTTTTACGGTCGCCACCATGACTTGGTTGCCCGTTATGGATATCTGTGTGACTAATGACCACGGATATGTTCCACTTGTCGTAAACGCTTCCCGGTCCTTTCCTCGTTCATGACTTGTTACTGGGTTTGTAACTAGATTAACACGACGGGTGTCACTAGTGGAGCAGGAACTGCTTACCCTTCCGGAGCAACAGAGTTCACCCCCGGTTTTTTAGTGGGGTTCATGTTACTCGATATTTATTAATGATAATATGAAATCTGATAAAGCATTGAAATATAAAAACATTATCTTAATCTGTTAAAACTTATATATTAAGATGAAGAGACAGTACTGCCATTCTAATGACTAATAGTTTTAGTCTTCTACCTCAGAGAATATACACTCAAGATTGTAATTAAGACTTCATTTCTAACATTAAACAGATAGTGATTCAAAATGCTTGTAAATGCTGATATATCCTGAATATTAAATCATTGCTACTGTTTGTGATTAATTGGTAGACATGACATTTAATGTCTGATAAGAGGACTTCTAAACTCTGGCAGCCTGCTGCCAGCCTCGGATCCTGCAAGCATCCTGGTTAGAATTAATCTATGATCCCTTAGTTATATATGTATGTTTTGTAGATCATTGCTTGTCCTTTTGTACTTTTTCTCTTAGCCAACGGAAGTTAAGCAATAATCAATCAATCAATCTTATGATATCTTTGTTAAACCGCTCCAGGTTTATAATGTTTGTCATAATTTTACGGAGATTGACTAGACCAGTACGCCATTGTTTCGGCATACAAGGCCTGGGTTATTTTGTCCCAACAAAAGTTCTTCCGAGACAACTGATGCATTAATTTTGTTTTACATTTCAAACGAGAGGTTATAATAATATCTTACATTAATAACCGATACGAGCATCAGCAGTAGTTTTTTATGGAAATTTTTCAATCGAATGCATTGTTCACTACAGAGGCATAGAAGTGGACCGGAAAGTGTGTGGGGTGGGGAAGGCTTAAAAACTGGACAAGAAAGTGAAGGGGCAAGCTTCTGAAGTGAACCGGAGAGTGGGAACAAGCTTAAAAGTGTGTGGGGAATCTTCAAGTCATGACTGGAAAAGGTGGAAATTTAAAAAAAAACCGACAAGCACAAAGGAGTGTTTGGGAATCAAACTAGTTGACCGTGTATTTATTAATTCCATGCTAAAATTCCACTTATTATTAACTATGCCGAACAATTCAAAGTGCAATCCTTGAAGACCTCCCACCAAAACCCCGTCCTGTTTCATATGCCCCTGCATTGCTTATTGATTTCACGGGATTTCAGAAGAATTTTTCCAAATTAAATACTTTTTTTTTTTTTTTTCATGTAATACCATACCGACGATGCTGTCAGAAAAATAAGTTCAATGACAACTGAATCGCTCATATGATTGATTATTCGTGCAATACTAGTATTAGAGTTCACAAATTTTATAGTGTCGAAGACAAAGAATGAGGAATCATTATAGAAGACACCCCGTACATAATGTGCTCTACTTTTAAAATCAAATGGCCAAGCAGATTAAGAGCAAATGATAAAAATATGACATTTGAAGGGTGAAAATGCTTTACTGTTGCTTCAGAGTTCTCTGTGTTGCCATGGTAACTGCACATTGCCATGTGTATCATCATATTGTAATTTTATTCAAGTATGGTATTTAAAACAAAACCATATTTGTTACTGAAGATATGCTTAAAAATAGACGTCAATATTTAATATTCAAAGTTGTACTACAGAACTGAAGAAATTATCTCCCTTTAAAGGGTAAAAATGTACCAAATTATAAAGCCTAACAAATATACTTAATCCTCAATATATCCATGGCGACTTTTTTTCTGTTAAAGGGGATGCAGTAAAGTTTCTAAATCACCACTTAGAAATTCTTTTGCAATTTGTTCTCGGTTTGGCTATTTTTCTCATAGATTGACTGGACTACGAGGGTTCTGTACATCATGCTGTTGATGTATTTTTATGTTAGTGTTGAACATTTAATTTAAGGTTAGGGTTAGGTTTAGGTTTAGGTTATGGTGCTGAACGCCACTTTCAACAATATTTCAATTTTATCGTGGCAGTCAGTTTTATTGGTGGAGAAAACCGGAGTACCCAGAGAAAATCACCGACCTGTCGCAAGTTACTGACAAACTTTATCACATAATGTTGCATCCAGTACTCTTCACCATGAATGGGGTTTGAACTAACAACTTTAATGGTGATAGACACTGATTGCATAGGTAGTTATAAATCCAACTGCTATACGATCACGTCCATGACAGCCCAGGTTAGAGTTAGGGTTATGGTGTTTAATAATATGTCAGTTATTTCATGGCTGTCTTGCAGTTTTATTGGTGGAGGAAACAGGAGTACCCGGAGAAAGCCACCGACCTGCCGCAAGTTCCTGACAAACTTTATCACCTAATGTTGTATCGCCTTTAATTTTAGGGCAAGGTGTCAACTGCGTTAAACACCAATCAATCAATCAATTAATCATACAATTAACAGTGTATAAGTTTTGCCATACAGTAACACATTTAAAATTTTGGATTATTTTTTATATACATATAAAGGTCATTTAAAAATATTTAAAAAAATGTAGATGATTTTTTTTATTACTAGTATTAGGCCTATCATGGCTGAATAAACAAACAATTTATATGATGTAACTTGATATTTCAGACAGGAACCAGTTCAGGAGCAATGTTGACAGCTTATATATACATTGCTTTAAAAGAAACTCAAAACTCAGGAGATTCTGTGAGTATTATTTGTGAAGAGTAATAATAAAACATTGGATATAATTTGAGCATTATCTTATAATTTTCTTAAGCAATAACAGTTTTCTTAATTATAATGTAGTAACTTTATTAACGTTTTTTAACCGAAAGCCATAAGAATGAATGAATGAATGAATGAATGAATGAATGAATGAATGAATGAATGAATGAACGAACGAACGAACGAACGAACGAACGAACGAACGAACGAACGAACGAACGAACAAACGAATGAATATTTATCAAAGTCTATTATTTAGCACACAATATTTGATATAAATTACTTGATAACGAGATGAGAGTTGTTGTTGGTTTTATGGTGCTTAGTGCCACTTTCAACAGTATTACAGTTATATCGATGAATGAATCAATCAATCAATCAATCAATGAATCAATCAATAAATCAATCAATCAACGAAAAATTCAGTTTTAAATTATGCTAGATATAACTGCTAATTTTGTTTGTAGATTCCAGATACATTTGATCCCAGTAGAACACTGACCTATTTAGAGAATTTCTACAAATCAACTACCCATGTAAAGACTCCTTTCCAGTTGGCAGTGTTGTCTTACTGTTTTTCTCTAGGAAATAGCCAAGAACTTCAGAATGTACTGTCAGATCTCTCTGGCTCTTCAACAAGAACAGACAATAGTAATGCATACTTTCTCTTTTGAATACAAATGTCATTGATCAATACAGAATGCCACGATATGGCTGAAATAATGCTAAAGTTGCCAATAAACACCAATTAATCGATAAATACAGGATCAAAATCCAGTTGAACCAGACAAATTTCAGGACAGGAAGGGAAAAAAATTAACAACAGAAACTAATTACAGATCAACACAAATGCCCATAAAACATAGGAAATTAAAAAAAAAGTCAAAATAGGTTTCCCATGGATTATGCACAACAACCGTCACGAGGTCCAATGTCCCCATTCAGGAATGGAATATGTTAGATTTCACATTATGACTTCGGAAACATGACTGCCACTAGTTGAGATAACATAATGGCTAACCCATTCGTGATAACGACTATAAAACCTTTTCAGTGTAGATATTTTTTAAGGGTTTCGAGGATTAGCCATGACAACCGCGAACATTTATTCTCCTCGAAGATATGCATTTCACAGTATAGAATATATTTGCTACATCCATTAACCAATTGTACATATCTAAAGAATGTGAACCTGGAGCAAAGTTGTGACTGGGTGTGGTGGTGTAGTTGTTCAAAAGATCGATTGTCTAGATGTATATTTTGGAATTGTTCCGATAGTGTGATATTTATTGTTCTTCATTTTATTAACCTTTATGTCATCACAGCTGAGTTTAAATATTGTTGAAAGTGGCATTAAGCACTCTAACCCTAACCATGAGATTTTGGTAAACATCCAGCTCACCATGAGCACTTCCAATCTTGTGTTATAAATGATAAAGTTATGCAGATACCAAAACAAGATGATGTTTGATATCTCTTGATACTGCTACAACTCACAATATTCATCTCTATATAGCTGATAATTTGCTCGTTCTGACTTGTTATTTAATCAATCAAGAGTTAGGGTTATGATGTTTAACACCACTTTCAACAATATTTCAATTTAAATATCCTGGTGGTCACTTTTATCTTTGGGGGGAAACTGGAGTAACCATAGAAAACCATGCCTACCTACCGCTAGTCACTGACAACCTTTATCACATAATGTTATATCGAGTAGACCTCGCCATGAACGGGGCTCGAACTCACGACTTTAGTGGTGATAGGCACTGATTGCATAGGTATTTTTAAACTACCATACGATGACTACCACGACCGTCCCTCAATCAATCAATGCTATTTGTATATATTAGTATGTACACAGTAATATAGGCAAATCAAAATCTGCATTGACTGATTTAGTTTATCATCTTTTTACCTCTTTGTGTTTTTCTATTCTTACAGTTTCAACATGAATATTGTTTATGCTAATGTTTTCCAGATGACATGCAGTGTTGGTGCAATATGGAGGCAAAGATGATCGGAAATAAAATGACTTACATGAGTTACAATGTTAAACCGTCGGCTATTGAAACGGCTTCATATGTTTTACTTGCATATATTCAACAAAATGATTTAACGAATGGACGTCCCATAATGAAGTGGTTGATGACACAAATAAATGGCAAAGGGGGATTCATGTCTACACAGGTGAATATTACAGTCAAACCTACCCATGTAGTCACCTGTATTAAAAGGTCACCCTTTCTTTTCCTGTCATAGAAAATTGCATATAAATTGAACCTCTTTTAAGAGGTCACCTGTTTTATAAGGCCACATTTTCTTTGTCCCAAAGGTGACCTCTTAATACAGGTTTGACTGTATATGGTAAAATTTGAAGAAAGAAAGGGAAAAATGAGATTCAATCTTTTTCTGTATATAGCGTTAAGTAAGATGAAAAAACAATAAAGGATACAACACAAAATAGAAATGAAACACGAGAACAGAACCTTAGACAACACTAATTCACACAATAACCTGGAGCAAGAATACGGGTTTCTGTAGTGTTAAAATAACCTGGAGCAAGAATACAGGTTTCTGTAGTGTTAAAATAACCTGGAGCAAGAATACAGGTTTCTGTAGTGTTAAGATCTCCTATCCCAGTAATGAAACCAGTCAACAAGACAAACAGGTGATTAGAGGTTAGGAGTTATGGTGTTTAATGCCACTTCAACAATATTTTAGTTATATCGTAGCGGTCGATATTTTTGGTGAAGGAAACCGGAGTACCTGGAGAAAACTACCAACCTGCCATAAATCACTGACAAACTTAATCACATAATGGAGGTGATTGGAATATTTATATTGAAAACATAATCGCGATATGAAGTCAGCTAAAAATACTCTGTGATGCAATATAAAATGTTTTTATGTTAAATACAGGGAAAGATTAAGTACCAATTTGAACACAAAAAAAAACAATCCTGGTAGAATAAAAATATAAATGGAACATAAATATTAGAAGAAATAAATGTTAAAAAGGAAAAGATCCTTAAAAAAAAAACTCACGTAGAAAAGTGGAAGTCCTTTACTATCACAGTTGAATAAATAGCTACTGTCAATTTGATTTATCTTTTTAAAAAAAAGGAATGACCATGATATAGCTGAAGTAATGCTAAAGTTGACGTTAAACACCAATCAATCAATAAAAAGAATGACACAATGTACTAAGTTAGAATGTAATTGATAGATACATGTATGTTGTTTCATTTTATATAATAGAAGATTTTTACTAATGACTTTCTAAAATACTAGATGAACAAATATGTACTTTTATTCTCGTAATTTCAAAAGATTACGACTTTGTTCTCTTTCAGGATACTGTTATGGGCCTCCAGGCTTTATCGCGGTATGCTGAACTTTTGTCTAGTGCAGACCATGATGCAACGGTTACATTTAAGACAGTGGGACATGCCGATGTAGTGTTTACTGTAGATAAAGACACATCGATCTTACTCCAGAAACAAGAATTGGTAAATAAAACATTCTATCGACAGATTAGGAATGTTGGTTTGTTTGTTTGGTTGTTGGTGTTTAATGCCACTTTCAACAATATTTCAGTTATATCGTGGCATGTCAGTTTTATTGATGGAGGAAACCGAAGGACCCAGAAAAAACCACTGACCTGTCGCAAGTCACTGACAAACTTTATCACATAATGTTTTACACCTCGCCTTGATCGAGATTCAAACTCGCAACATCAGTGGTGATAGGCACTGATTGTATAGGTAGTTGTAAATCCAACTACCATACGATCACGGTCACGGCCACGACAGGCCCAAAATAACCAATGAGTAATCCATTGTAAAAAAAAGTATATCAACACTATTGAATTAATAGTAGGTTAATACCAACACTACAACTAACAGTTATATAATTTACATCAAGCAAACAAAATTAAAATTAATGCTTGAATAGAGAAAATAAATGTATGAAGGGTAAGGGTTAGGATTGTGGTGTTTAACACCATATTCAACAATATTTCAGTTATATTGTGGCAATCAGTTTAATTGGTGGAGGAAACAAGTGATATGTCACTGACAAACGTTATTACATAATGTTGTATCGAGTACACCTCGACATGAACGGGGTTCGAACTCACAAATTTAGTGGTGATAGGCACTGATTGCACTGGTAGTTGTAAATTCAAGTACCGTACTATCAGGGCCACGACTGCTTCATTAATATAGATAATACTCTTCATATCTTTTATTTCATTTTTGTAAGTGGAAAAAGAAATACTGAATAATATATTTTAACTATATTAGAGGAACTATTGTATTTTGTATTGTTAGCCCAACATCGCCCAAATAGCAGCCAATGGTGTAGAGATTATAGTTCAGGGCATCGGCAATGCCGTTGTTTCGGTAAGTTTACATTTACGGTATAATGTTGACGTGCACATACATAACAACTCGACAAGTGAATATTTGATAGCATGTATGTACTTGTTGACATTGCATAAAGAGAACCATGCTCCACTTGTCGCACCCATCGTGTTACCGTAAAATGACAAAATCTTTATCTGATGTGGAAATCGTGATTGTCACAAATATACATAAATAAATACAAATAACAAATAAAACATTAAACATCCAACAAAAATAAAGGGGGGAAAGATGAACCTAACTTCATTTTACCCGGAAATCTTAACATATATGACAACAATGTACTAAATAGTGAAGATAATTTAAAAACTGTAATTCAAGGATGAAACAATATATTTAAGTCGACCATTATTGACAAGTGTCACTCATCACGTATTGCAGACAAGACCTTCGTTTAATAAAAACGTAGATATCAAATTTAGTGTGCACAATGTGTTTATAGAATAACATTCATCAGATACAATTGATGATCAGAAGATTGGAAAGACAAATCATTTAAAAGTGTTTGTGAGTAGCTGATTTAACAGGAAATTAGTTTCTACAAATAATAAAACATGAACAAAAATCTAGCTGTGATATATCTGTAGTTGAAAAACTATAAACCAAATCCTGATATGTTAATTAACATAATTCGACAGAATGCAAGTTATATCGTCGGATGAAAACTAGAGATGTGGTTGCATTTAGTATTATTACATACTCATATAGATATCTTGAATTTGATTAGTCTAAAGAACGTCACATGTCATTTAATATTCCGTTCGATCAACTGTTGGACGTTAGGTCGCATGGTTATATCAACCGCACGCAAGAAAATGTGTGACATAACTAGAAGAATTTACTGAATATGGGTCATCACTTGGTATCTGTTGTCAGATTTGAACTAGGCCAAATAATTATGGCACTGTGTAGGATATTCGATGTAATAAAACAACTATCAACCTTGTAAGATTGTCTCCCCTCGAAAGTTTATGCCACCCTCAGTCAAGCCATCGGGTGACATAGTCTTTTTCTGGGAGACAATCTGTCATATCACACTCTTACAAGGTTGATAATTGTGTAATATTACATTATATACCGGTAATCAACAACACAAAAATGGTCCCAAGGATGGTCGGTTTCTCTATACAAATTAACAACATTAATATTTTGATTTGTCGTGCAGGTTAATTGGGGGTATGACACGCTTAAAGCAAACGTGAAATAAAGTCCAAGTGTAGAAAATCTTAATTTAATGTATATGAACAGAACGCTTGTCTCTTCTGAACACAAAAACTTGACCCAATGATGGTCGGTTTAGACAGGTTTCTCTGTACTAATAAACAATCGAAATATTTTGATTTATCATGCAGGTTAATTGGGAGTATAACTTGGATGTTGATGATGGTATCCCAGATTTACATGTCACAGTACAGACTTACAAAAAAGATTATTATACTACTGAGATTGAAACATGTATCTGGTGAGTACATAGGCTTACAAAAAAGATTATTATACAACTGAGATTGAAACATGTATCTGGTGAGTACACAGACTTACAAAGTAGATTATTATACAACTGAGATTGAAACATGTATCTGGTGAGTACACAGACTTACAAAGTAGATTATTATACTATTGAGATTGAAACATTTGTCTGGTGAGTACACAGACTTACAAAAAAGATTATTATACCATTGAGATTGAAACATGTATCTGATGAGTACACAGACTTACAAAGTAGATTATTCTACTATTGAGATTGAAACATGTATCTGATGAGTACGCAGACTTACAAAGTAGATTATTATACTATTGAGATTGAAACATGTGTCTGGTGAGTACACAGACTTACAAAGTAGATTATTATACGATTGAGATTGAAACATGTGTCTGGTGAGTACATAGGCTTACAAAGTAGATTATTATACGATTGAGATTGAAACATGTGTCTGGTGAGTACACAGACTTACAAAGTAGATTATTATACGATTGAGATTGAAACATGTATCTGGTGAGTACACAGACTTACAAAGTAGATTATTATACGATTGAGATTGAAACATGTGTCTGGTGAGTACACAGACTTACAAAGTAGATTATTATACGATTGAGATTGAAACATGTGTCTGGTGAGTACACAGACTTACAAAGTAGATTATTCTACTATTGAGATTGAAACATGTATCTTGAGCTATAGATATGTATCACATGATCAAATGATTAAAAATGTCACTCATCTGCCAATTCTAGCATTGGTTTTCTATCCTATTACCCCTTACCAAGGTCATTTCATTTCATTTCACGGATACTGATTTTCTGTAAAGTTAAAAACGGCATGAAAATGTTTTATTTTTTTTTAGTTTAAAGCTATGCACCATAATATAATAGTTATTCAGGTGCTAGACAGTGTGTATAATGTCACGACTCAGGATATATATAAACCCTAAGCTTGGAATACACTGTCTACCACCTGTATAACATATAATGTCACGACTCAGGATATATATAAACCCTAAGCTTGGAATACACTGTCTACCACCTGTATAACATATAATGGAGATTGTGATATCACTAAGACAGTTTGATCACACCACTTTTGAAGGATGTATTAGCTCTTTTCATTTAAAAATGTCATTTGTACACACTGCTCCTGTTACATTTTAATTTGCGGTAGTGCCTACCGACAAAATTTGTGGGAGGAGCTTATCATCAGATCACTCAGGGTATTGTGTTATTAATAAAATGGTAGACAAAAATCCCCGTTGATATGAACAGCATATTTATGAAACTGTATGTCACATGACTAACGTGACCTAAATGTCATACATGTATACCTCAGAAATTTGAAATTTCGAAGTGATTTTTGTAGTTTTTAGACTGATGAAGAATATTATTTTTAATAAGACCAACAGTTTCATATAGGGAGCAACACTAGTGACCATGCCAGTCAAATATTTTGCTCCAAAAGTAACAAACTATGTATCATTGATTTTTTCTCCTCGAGATAATCATGGACAAAATGATGAACAATCTCAATGTTTGCTCCGCCCACACCTATTTATACCTACGGTCCCGGTTTAAATGCTGATGTGTAAATAATGCATTCCATTAAATAGAACTAAAATGAATTGAATTTATAGTCATGTTTGCGCCATCATGTGTTGTTTATTCTGATCCCACGATCTGCTGTACTTGAGGCATATATCAGGGACGTAGCTACGTTAGGCTTCAGTATGCACGTGCCTATGCATAAATTTGACAATTTTTTTTTGGTAAATCAATGCTCCACTCTCCAACTGGAATACACATGTAGATATGTTCCATGATTAAATCTATAATGTATATAATATAAATGTACAGACTGAATTATCCTGTAGACAACCCATCCGACTACTTGAAAATATCCATATACCTTGTTTTCTTTGATCATTTAGTGGAAGAGATATCAAAGCAAGTAGTAATCAACGAGGGGTGTTTTTTCCTAGCATAGATGTATTTTGTTATCCCCTTTTGGCATTAAAGTTTCAAAGGGTATAAAGTAACGTTGCCATCCGTCCGTCAGTGAGAGGTCTGTATGGGTAGTCAAGGATGTTAAAGTTCTAGTTAGTCCACAGTGGTATTGTCAAAAAGGGACAATTGAATGCCATGTTTTTAAAAGCTCTTCCAAAATTATCAAAAACCTCACCATTTCTGTTGTATAACCCATGAGTTTCTGGGCGCTTCGCCCCATGGAACCCCTTGAGCAGCCCCAGACCCCTTGCCGAAACAGGTTGTGCCTATACTTCTCCATTATTCTGGCTACGCCCCTGTATATGCTAAATAAACGTTAGAGAAAACCGATGGACAATCCAGAGACACTGACAACATTAGGTACACAAGACACAGGGATAAAAACAAACAAAACAAAAAACACAACACAACACAGAAAACTAAAAAGATGAGTAACACAGACATCACAAGAAACGGGGGTGAACACGGGTTCTCACAAAAGGTAAGCAGTTCCTACCTCTTATAAGACACCTGCCATATTACTCATACAACCAAGACTTGTTTGCCACACCATTATATTATCATTGTGGTCTCCCAATTTAAATTTATATATTGGGGATGTCAAAATTTGTATAAATTGATACTCGAGTACTCTACGTTAATACTTGCGAGTACTCGATTACTCATGGATTTTATGCAAATATAATGTACCAATAAAATGTAACTTCAAATCCCTAAAAACAATGAGTCTAAATTATGGAAATTAATCTACTCCCAGCTCAATAAGACCACAAAACTTGAGACCATACAATTTTAACAAATCTGTATACAAACTGTGAAATCGACTAAATATATTACTAAACTCGTTGATATATCGTGTGTATTTCTTTCTATGACAGTATAAGTGTAAGGCATAATTTTATCCGGTTGAAATTGTATCTGGTGGAAAGAATTTAATATTAAATTTTATGTCACGGTAAATATTTTATAATAAAATACTTTCCATTGCTATAAAAAAGTATCCGGATAATAAATTATACTAAGGTCTGTGTGCTATATTATGTCCGACGCTGATTATTAAATCACAAGACGCATCTGTAATATTAATACCTACACTGATAGATAAATCACCCGATCCATCAAATGAGCTAATCCAGATAATATTTTACACTAATGTATGTAATATTATTTCCGACGCTGATTAATAAATCACCTGACCCATCCGGAAAGTATTGTATAAATACAATTTACAGGTAAATAAATAAGTTTAAATATATTAAAAATTTGATTCATTGGTAACAGTAGATATTAAATAATGGAAGAAGAAGAATACAATGATATAATATACACAAGACCAAAAGTATCCACAGAATGCAGAAGCTAGTAATGTTTGATTTACAAGTATACCACAGTATATTAGTGAAGAAGATAATGAAACAGAGAGTGAAAATTAAATTTTGTGTACTCCTCAACCAAAGCGACTTAGGAAAAGTAACAAGAAAAATCTTATGAATATTATAACATTGTAATTGTAATCATTTATATATTTACTTTAAAAAAAATACTGCAGTAATAAAGAAATATTACACTAGTAATAAGTACATATTTATTTGCAGCAATGTAAATTAATTAATTGAAAACATTAGTAACATATAAAATCAGATTATTTCCTCTATAATATTTTTTTTCAGGATTAAATATAATATGCAATGAGATCCACGAATATATTTTAATATTACATTTCTTCCACCTCATCCGGAAAATATATAATAGTATTGGAAGAAATTTAATATTGAAATATTGTCCAAGGATAATAATTTATATTAAAAATATTCCTCCGGAAAGAATATTATAGAGGAAAAAATAAAATGTTACATAAGGACAATATTCAAGTTTTAATTATTTAATTAAAGCAAATTAAAATCGACATATTTTATGCAAGTGTAGTGTACCAATAAAATGTAACTTCATACCCCTCAAAACAATGAGTTTAAAGGGGGAAGGCCTGGGGTATGGGAGATAACTCTATTTTCAGTGTCTTCTCAAATACATGATCATCTGTGCGTTTGAAAATTCTCCCTCAATTCCAAGCTTCTTGGTGACAAAGATTGTTTACATTGAATATGGCCAGTTAAAAAAAACTCCTTTTTAGCTCACCTGACCCTTCGGGTCAGGTGAGCTGTTGCTATCACTGGGCGTCCATCGTCCGTCGTCCGTCTGTCGTTAGCTTTTTGCATTTTAATCAACTCCTCTAAAACCACTGGGCCAATTCGAACCAAACTTTGGTGGAATGGTCCTTGGGTGGTCCCCTTTCAGAATTGTGTCAGACAATCCCCCCCCCCCCCGCCTACCAAGATGGCTGCCGTTACTAAAAATAGAAAATTCAGCAAAAAATCACTTAAAAATTATCTTCTCTGAAACTGCTTGGCCAATTGGGCCCAAACTATGGTGGAATAGTCTTCAGATGGTCCTCTTTGAGAATTTTGTCCGACGACCCCGCCCGCCAAGCAAGATAGCCGCTGTTACTAAAAATAGAAAAATTGGCAAAAAAGTAACTTAAAAATTATCTCCTCTGAAACTACTGGGCCAGTTGGGCGCAAACTATGATGGAATGGTCTTTAGGTGGTCATCTTTCAGAATTGTGTCCGACGACCCTGGCCGCCAACCAAGATGGCCACCGTTACTAAAAATAGGAAATTCAGCAAAAAATCACTTAAAAATTATTTCCTCTGAAACTGCTGGGCCAATTGGGCCCGAACTATGGTGGAATGGTCTTTAGGTGATCCCCTTTCAGAATTATGTCCGACGACCCCGGCCACCAACCAAGATGGCTGCCATTACTAAAAATAGAAAATTCGGCAAAAAATCACTTAAAAGTTATCTTCTTGAAACTCCGAGGCCAATTGGGCACAAACTATGGTGGAATGGTCTTCAGATGGTCCTCTTTCAGAATTGTGTCCGCCGACCCCGGCCGCCAACCAAGATGGCCACCGCTACTAAAAATAGAAAATTTAGCAAAAAATCACTTAAAAATTATCTCCTCTAAAACTGCTGGGCCAATTGGGCCCAAACTATGGTGGAATGGTTTTTAGGTGATCCCCTTTCAGAATTCTGTCCGACGACCTCTGTCGCCAACCAAGATGGCTGCCATTACTAAATATAGAAAATTCGGTAAAAAATCACTTAAAAATTTTCTTCTCTGAAACTGCTGGGCCAATTGGGCCGAAATTATGGTGGAATGGTCTTCAGATGGTCCTCTTTCAGAATTGTGTCCGCCGACCCCGGCCGCCAACCAAGATGGCCACCGCTACTAAAAATAGAAAATTTAGCAAAAAATCACTTAAAAATTATCTCCTCTAAAACTGCTGGGCCAATTGGGCCCAAACTATGGTGGAATGGTTTTTAGGTGATCCCCTTTCAGAATTCTGTCCGACGACCTCTGTCGCCAACCAAGATGGCTGCCATTACTAAATATAGAAAATAACTTAAAAATTGTCTTCTCTGAAACTGCTGGGCCAATTGGGCCGAAATTATGGTGGAATGGTCTTCAGATGGTCCTCTTTCAGAATTGTGTCTGACCACCCCGACCACCAACCAAGATGGCCACCGTTATGAAAAATAGAAAATTTGGCAAAAAATCATTTAAAAATTATCTCCTCTCAAACTGCTGGGCCAATTGGGCCCAAACTATGGTGGAATGGTCTTTAGGTCATCCCCTTTCAGAATTCTGTCCGACGACCCCGGCCGCCAACCAAGATGGCTGCCATTACTAAAAATTGAAAATTCGGCCAAAAATCACTTACAAATTATCTTCTCTGAAACTGCTGGGCCAATTGGGCCCAAACTATGGTGGAATGGTCTTCAGATGGTCCTCTTTGAGAATTGTGTCCGATGACCCCTGCCGCCAACCAAGATAGCCACCGTTACTAAAAATTTCAAATTTTGCAAAAAATCACTTAAAAATTATCTCCTATGAAACTATGGGCCAAACTATGGTGGAATGGTCTTTAGGTGGTCATCTTTCAGAATTGTGTCCGACGACCCCGGCCGCCAACCAATATGGCCACCGTTACTAAAAATAGAAAATTCAGCAAAAAATAACTTAAAAATTATCTCCTCTGAAACTGCTGGGTCAAATGGGCCCAAACTATGGTGAAATGGTCTTTAGATGGTCTACCTTCAGAATTATATCCGACAACCCCGCCTGCCAAAGAAGATGGCAGCCTTTGCTAAAAATAGAAGATTCGCCAAAACTTAGAAATTATCTCCTCTGAAACTGCTGGGCCAGGTGAGCGATTACAGGCTCCTAGGAGCCTCTAGTTCTTTTACCTTTCCATAGCTGTGCTCCTTGCATTTTTATATCTTATTGCTGCTTATGCCAATGTCAGGCAGTGTGTTATTATTATATGCCGGTGCCCACAAAATATCATTGAAATATCTCTTTCCAGAAAAAATGTTCATCGCAATATGTTGTCAAAAATGCCAGAAATGTAACACAATTTGTGTGACAACCTTTTTCTATTGAATTTCAAGGGTTTGTAAAAAAAAAATTAAATATATACACCAGAATCTTTAATATTATGAAACTATAGAGCAAATTCATTTTTTGGTAGTAAAAAAAATAGAAAGCTATGTTTGGGAAAAAAATTGTAATATCTGATCCTTTCTTATACCGCCGCCCCCTTCTCCTAAGACAATTAAAGAATAACCAGAATCAAACGAATACAACTGGAACACAGAATTTGAAGGAATATAACAATACAGCTGGGTGGCTGTCTGTGTTTTTGGGTTTTTTTTTGTGTGTGTTTGTGTTTTGAATTAATCAAGTAGAGTCACCCTAAAACCACCCCTCTCCCTCCCCAGCCGACCTGAAAATAAAAAAGACAAATGTAGTCATTTAGTAATTTGGACATCCACTGTGTCAATTATAAGAATTCAAAAGCTTTTTGTTATTGGTAACTAGTAAATTTTTATCTCACAAACAAAGAAACTAGACAATTTCATTTTCTGGGTGCCATCCATGAAAAACATAAATCTAAATATTTTAAAAATCTGACGGTAAAAGTTTGTAAAATTTGGTGCAATGATGGCTATATGTCTTTTCTTCAGTGTGACATTTTTTGGTGGAAATTAAATGACAGGATTTTTTTTAATCCGATTTTTAATACCAAGGTGGTCCTCTGTGCATCCCCCCTTTTTTGCAGTTTTCACTGTTTTGCACGTGATTATCTCCAAACAGGATATTCAGATATGCTAGATATTTCATATCTATTCAACAACAACACTCTCAAGTGTATTAAAGCCAAAATATTCCCTTTCAATCAGAAATAAATGTGCATATCTATTAGAATCTTCCGAAACTAGTATTACCATCTGGCGTCAAGAATACCCCCAAAATTGCTATATTTAGGATGTGCTATGGAGAAAACGGCACNNGTGAAATTTTTTGAAACTTTGGCAGATAATGTATTTAGACATAACTATTCCATGATGCAAATTTTAAAAAAAATTGAATGATGGGAAAATTTTAGGGTAACCCAGGTCTACACCCTTAAACAATGGAAATTAACACTACTCCCAGCTCAATAAGACCACAACACTTGAGACAATTTTAACAAATCTGTATACAAACTGTGAAATCGACCAAATTGTTTTACTAAGCTTGTTGAAGATCATCATGCATTATATCGTGTGCATTTCTTTACAAGTTTTAATTATTTAATTAAAGCAAATTAGAATCGACATACAGTCTAACCTGCCTTAAAGGGCACCTCTATATAACAAATCACTGTCTATAAAGGGTAGTCTGATTTTTCCCCATTAAAATAGTGCCTATAATTTTAACCTGTATATTAAGGACAACTGCTAATAAAGGGTACATTTTCATGTTCCGTTGAGTGCCCTTTATATACAAGTTTGACTGTATTTACAAATTGATCATAAATTAGCCTTCGGCAAACAGCTAACAATGCACTTTTCCAATCATTAGGATAACAGAATCAATGGTCCATTAAATCAATCATTACAAAGTAAACTAACAAATGTCGCTTGAATGAGGGTCACTATGGGAGACATCAAGTTTATTCTTGATCAAAAATATTATCTGGTCGACAATTTCGGGAGAAAGTCTATTGCACAGTTTTGTGACAATCAAATCGGCCGACGAAAATATACGTTCGGACGGAACTGAAGTTGCTGGTACAGATAGAACTCTCTTAGCAATTATAGCCAGTCTCGGATATTTTTTCTCAATTTTTACTGGAGGACAGAAATCTTATAAACATGAAAAAAAAAAACGCTGAGTGTACTCGATACTCGGACCTTCCGAGTGATACTCGAGTACTCGTTGACATCCCTAATATATATATATATATATATGTGTGTATATCCACATCAGAGACGTAATGGTTAGCATGCTTGCTTCGAGTGCGGTAGATCGTGGGTCCGAGCCCCGGTCTGATCAAACCAAAGACTATAAAATTATTTTATTTGCTGCTACTCCGCTAAGCAAGCAGCATTAAGGAGAAAAAGCAAAGACTGCTCCGCTCGAAATCAGAATAATGTTTCCGAGTGGAGCGACATGTCTACCCACGGACTGTTGTCTCAGTGAGCTAGTACTAAAAAAATCGTGTCGGTCTAGAACAAAGGGGACCTCATCATCGTCTCATTAATAATTAACCTGCTCTCGCCATGATATAGCTGAAAAATAGCTGAATTGGCATTAAACAACAATTACTTACTTACTGTATATATATACTGGGCTGTGTCGTTGTTTCATTTTATTTAAGTTCATTGTTGTATTCATTGTATGTAAGTTGTTGAGATTTGGTATTTCATTGTATTATTAAATGAGCATACATTATCTAATTCCTACAGGTATGACGGTACAGATGACCCAGGGATGGGAATGACATATGTTGACATACCAACAGGCTATTTCGTCAGTAATATGGCAGCTTTGAATAAAGACGCTAGAATTCAGAGAGTAGAATTGGAAGGACGAACCCTAAATATGTACTTTAATTCGGTATGATCATTTTTTTCACTATGATTTTTGCATTTTTTCATATAGAGTTATTTATAAAATTTATATCCAAGTTGAAAGAAAATATCAATCAAACCTGTCCATAAGGTCATCTCTATTAAGCAGTCACCTGTATTAAAAGGTCACCATTTTCTTGTCCTGAAATCGAAAATTTCATATTAATTGAATCTCTTTTAAGAGTTCACCTGTCTTAAAAGACCACTTTTTTCTTGTCCCAAAGGTGGCCTCCTAATAAAGGTTTGTCTGTATATTTTAATGTTGAAAGGATATACCGTATGTATTATAATGTATGTTGTTGTATCAAAAGACCATTATTTAGAAATCAAATATATAGATGTATAAGGGTTGAGTATTTGCTTTGTGTATCCTCAGTCTCTAGTTGTGTATCCTCAGTCATCTAGTTGTGTATCCTCAGTCATCTAGTTGTGTATCCTCAGTCATCTAGTTGTGTATCCTCAGTCATCTAGTTGTGTATCCTCAGTCATCTAGTTGTGTATCCTCAGTCATCTAGTTGTGTATCCCCAGTCATCTAGTTGTGTATCCTCAGTCATCTAGTTGTGTATCCTCAGTCATCTAGTTGTGTATCCTCAGTCATCTAGTTGTGTATCCTCAGTCATCTAGGTGTGTATCCTCAGTCATCTAGTTGTGTATCCTCAGTCATCTAGTTGTGTATCCTCAGTCATCTAGTTGTGTATCCTCAGTCATCTAGTTGTGTATCCTCTGTCATCTAGTTGTGTATCCTCAGTCATCTAGTTGTGTATCCTCAATCATCTAGTTGTGTATCCTCAGTCATCTAGTTGTGTATCCTCAGTCTCTAGTTGCGTATCCTCAGTCATCTAGTTGTGTATCCTCAGTCATCTAGTTGTGTATCATCAGTCATCTAGTTGTGTATCCTCAGTCATCTAGTTGTGTATCCTCAGTCATCTAGTTGTGTATCCTCAGCCATCTAGTTGTGTATCCTCAGTCTCTAGTTGTGTATCCTCAGTCATCTAGTTGTGTATCCTCAGTCTCTAGTTGTGTATCCTCAGTCTCTAGTTGTGTATCCTCAGTCATCTAGTTGTGTATCCCCAGTCATCTAGTTGTGTATCCTCAGTCATCTAGTTGTGTATCCTCAGTCATCTAGTTGTGTATCCTCAGTCTCTAGTTGTGTATCCTCAGTCATCTAGTTGTGTATCCTCAGTCATCTAGTTGTGTATCCTCAGTCATCTAGTTGTGTATCCTCAGTCATCTAGTTATGTATCCTCAGTCATCTAGTTGTGTATCCCCAGTCATCTAGTTGTGTATCCTCAGTCATCTACTTGCCCCAACATATTTAATTATTTAAAGGATTCACTTCTGTTATCAATTTTCTATGTAACTCACGGCTGAAGTACAATTGGTAAATTTTGTAAAAAAAAGCTATGATTTTCTATATTTATTTTTAACACGTATTTCTGAGTAAGAATTCACTTGTGTCATTCATTGTTATTTGTTTGTATTGTATAATATATTTCTTTGTTTTATATGTGCATATAAATGATATCCACGTTTTTATGATAAAAACATAGATATCTATTTACTTGTGCACGACACGTTTCCGGAATAGCATTTATCATGTACGTTCAAAATCACAAATTATAGATTTCAAACAATACAAGATGATATTTCTATGCATGGATCAAAATATACTAACATACCCATCCTATTGGAATTTTGTGCTTATATTTTGTAATTTAATTTTTTTATATCCTATGTTTGGATTGTTTATGAATACGATGTTTTGTTCCGTCTCATTTATTATGTTATTTTATATTGTATTAGATAAGCAGACAAAAGACATGTATCAGTGTGTATGCCAGATGGGAATATATAGTAGTTGATGTTAAACCATGTCCAGTCAGAGCTCAGTTTTATTACGAACCAGGTAAACCCTTACATAATAATTCAAACGGAAATAGATGAGCGACGTGGACCTCACCAAAACACTGGGGATAATGTAGGTGTTATGGAAGGGTAAGATAATGTAGGTGTTATGGAAGGGTAAGATAATGTAGGTGTTATGGAAGGGTAAGATAATGTAGGTGTTATGGAAGGGTAAGATAATGTAGGTGTTATGGAAGGGTAAGCCGTTCCTGTTTCATATCAGATCAACTTTGTCTGTAACATATATATCACATGTCACATTTAAGCATACACAATACACTTGTGCAATTGAAGATTGAGGTCCCATGATTGACACTGGAACACAATAAACATTAAACCAATTGAAAAAACAAAACATTGAAATAATATTTTCCACAAGATAAGGTTTGAAATGATAGGCATTTCATGCCAAATACATGTCAGTCTTGAAGTGCTTATTTAAGAAAAATATGCAGTATCGATATGGACAATAGCGTAAAAAGTACATGTTTTTTTTAATGGTTTATTACATTTGCAAGCAAACAACTACATGAACTACAACTTCCAAACACAGTAAACACAACGACTAAAAACCATGAGCTGGTGTTAAACTGCTTAATGGTATATATGCCCCCCTTTGATATGTAGAACTTTAGTAACTGAAGGTGTGGTTAGGGTTAGGGTTAGGGTTATGGTTATAGTGTTTAATGCCACTTTCAACGATATTTCAATTTTATCGTGGTGGTCAGTTTTATTGGTGGATGAGATTGGAGTACCCAGAGAAAACCACCGATCTGCCTCAAGTCACTGACAAGCTTTATCACATAATGTTGTATTGAGTACACCTCGCCATGAAAGGGATTCGTACTCACAACTGTAGTGGTGATAAGCATTGGTTGCATAGGTAGTTGTAAATCTAATTTCCATACGATCACAACCATGACGCCCCCTAACAACTGAAGTAGATACCAGTGTCTATAATATCCAACATATTCTTAGTTCTTCGTGCGCTTTGCCTTTTTCACACTTTTACATCATATTTACGCTGTACATTATCACCACTGAATCTACATGTTAAAAATGTAGAAACATAATAGATGTAATATATTAGATATTTGTATTATTTAGCTTTTATATTTTCATTTTAGAAAAACAGAAGACAACATACTACTCCGTTAGTTCACAGATAAAACCTACAGATGGCGCCAGTGGTATGACTTCCTCCGTGTTTTTCCTTACATTTGTGATGGCGGTCTATGCACTGTTTCGTTAGAAGAGCTACACAATGTACTTTTACGCATATTTGAAATCCCATGACTCTTTTACTTTTCTATTTGTTTATAAAAAACCTATTTTGATGTTGTAGTATAATGTACTAACACAGAGACATGGTTGAATTATATATATATATGATTGTAAGCTTTATTGGTCAGTGTTTGTTTGTATATCTATAATGTTCAAAGTGTTGTTAGTAAAATGTATAAGCTTCAATGTATTTGTATCTCTTTTGGGGAAATTTTTTACATGTTTTCATTGAAATTTCAAAAGGCTTTCAGTAAAATTTATTATCTATTTATATTTTGTACAATTTCAAAATTTTTTCAATGAAATTTTTTATATTTTTCAATTTTTTTTATATTTGATATAAATATAAATTTTCATAAATAATATCTTTATAATTTTTTATTGTATTTATTGAATTTTTAAAAGATTGTAAAAACAATGTACGATATATACCGGTAAGTATTTTGATAATTTTAATGAAACTTTCAGAAAAGTGTAAGTAAAAATCCAGTTGTGTCTTTACAAATTACATTGGTCAGTGTTTTTTTTTTAATTAAAATTTTTAAATATTATTAGGAAACGATTCTATAATCTGTTTATATTTACATTTTTATAATATATTAACCAACAATTGTATGTATAATCTTTTTCAAATATTAACTAGGATTTTATTAACACGTCTTAATGGTTTTATTATATTTACGGTACTCAATTTGATATGTGGGTTGTATTTAGATAAAAAGATAGCTGCCGATCCTCTCTCACCACATATTTAACGCTCGTCATCACTCACGAATAGCATTATTGAATTGAACACAACCTTTATGTTTGGTTTTTATTAATGATATTGTAATTACCAGCCACTACAACAAAAATTATAAAACCATCACACAATTCCATGCTTTTCACTACCTGGCGAGATAGGGTCGTCAGTCATTATAATCTAACTATTTGATGGAAACACATTGACTCACTGAAGGTGACAGACAAAATATCATAGATATACCAGCTGTCAACCTTCTCTCGTCACGTACTCAAATCTCGCCACCAATTACGAATACAAGAACTGCATTGTTGAATTGAACATTACCTTTGTGCATGTGTTTTGTTGTTTTTTTTAAATGGGGTTGTAAATACCAGCCACAACAACAAAACTGGTTGAACCGTCACACAATTCCATGATATTCATTATATGGTGAGATAGGATCATCAGCCAGTATTGTTTAACTGTTTGATGGAAAGCATTGCCTTACTGAAGGTGACAGACGAATTATAATAGTTTTTGTTGAAATATTGTGAACTTAAGTAATTTCTGTACTGGTCAATATATTTTATCTATTCATTGTCTGTATTGAATGTTTTTTTTTCAGTTGAGGTATACTTTCTGTTTAGCCATGTTTTTTCAGTTGAGGTATACTTTCTGTTTAGCCATATTTTTTCAGTTGAGGTATACTTTCTGTTTAGCCATGTTTTTTCAGTTGAGGTATACTTTCTGTTTAGCCATGTTTTTTCAGTTGAGGTATACTTTCTGTTTAGCCATGTTTTTTCAGTTGAGGTATACTTTCTGTTTAGCCATGTTTTTTCAGTTGAGGTATACCTTCTGTTTAGCCATGTTTTTTCAGTTGAGGTATACTTTCTGTTTAGCCATGTTTTTTCAGTTGAGGTATACTTTCTGTTTAGCCATGTTTTTTCAGTTGAGGTATACTTTCTGTTTAGCCATGTTTTTTCAGTTGAGGTATACTTTCTGTTTAGCCATGTAGCTAAATTCATGTGACCTATGTGGGTTTCCATCAAACATTAATTCATATTTTAACGAGTAAGACGGGTAGCTGATTTTAGTTATCCCATTTAGGCCTTTTGGTTTTATTGTTCCAAAAACTTTATATTATTTGGCTTTTCCAATCTTTCGATTTTGATCTTACCTGATGAAGGTTATTCCAGTAACGTACCTGATGAAGGTTATTCCAGTAACGTACCTGATGAAGGTTATTCCAGTAACATACCTGATGAAGGTTATTCCAGTAACGTACCTGATGAAGGTTATTCCAGTAACATACCTGATGAAGGTTATTCCAGAAATGCGTTGTGCACACTAAGTTTGATATCTACAATAATTTTTTTAAAGGTATTGTTTCCTTTGATTTATAAAATGCGCATTATATGAAGATTTTTCGGATCAAAGATAGATTTAAAGAAACCAACTTAGTACATATACTGTCTTTTCTATGTTCCTCGGAAAATTCTTTACTACACACGAAGTCACATGCTATAATTTTATAGAATTTAGAATTATCTGTGTTTTTTTAAATCTAATGTGCATGGATCCCACTAAGACAGATCAAATCTAATGTGCATGGATCCCACTAAGACAGAGGATCCCACTAAGATAGAGGATCCCACTAAGATAGAGGATCCCACTAAGA
>MJUT01000556.1:51558-73487 GCA_002080005.1 Gigantidas platifrons
ATTATGTTTTCTCATAAAAATCCTGAATTTATCTCTCAAAAACTTGGTCAAGAACTCGAATCCTGTAGTGAATGGCTCGTTGACAACAAACTTTCTCTCCACCTTGGTAAAACAGAATGCATTCTTTTTGGTCCAAAGAGAAAATTATAAAATGTAACTGAATTTCAAATTAACTGTAATGGTCATATAATAAATTCACAAAATAGTGTTAAATATTTAGGCATTGACATTGATCAAAACCTGTCTGGCGAAAAAACAGCTAACTCTATTATTAAAAAGGTTAATTCCCGGTTGAGGTTTATGTATAGAAAGGCAAATTGTCTATCTGCCGAAACGCGGAAAACTTTAAGTATGGCACTTATTCAATGTCATTTTGATTATTCTTGTTCCTCCTGGTACGCTGGTATAACTCGTGCTTTAAAAAACAAACTGCAAGTGGCACAAAACAAAACAGTTAGATTCATCAAAAGCATGGGCCCAAGAACTAGTATAAAGCAAGCTGAATTATCTAGTCTAGGATTTTTAAATATTGAAAACAGAGTAAAACAGCTTCGATTGAACCATGCTCATAAAATCTATTATGATACATGTCTTTTTTATTTGAAAAATAATTTCATCAAAATTAATGAACATCATGCCCATAATACTAGATCAAGTCAGATTAATTATGTTACACCAAAAATTAAAGGCATCGAATCAACAACATTTTACTACAATGGAATCCATGATTGGAATTCTCTACCCGATTCGATCAAATCCATCAATGATTTGCAAAGATTTAAAAAAGAAGTGAAGTGCCATCTGATACATACCAATGAAGAACGGGAAAGACGTGTCATATCATAATAATGACAATTATATATACATATATATTTTCATAGATAATGCACTTATTTTAAAATTAAGTAATCCCTCTACCCGCTCATGTTGATCTTTTAATGTCCACTTGAACTTTAAGCTGATACTTATAAAGGACCCCATTGGAAATAAGCTGAATGGCTTTCATGGGCTATCTTTGGTGAGAAAGTTCTCAGCAGCTACAATTGGTGGATTGAAGTTTCAGTTAAAGATGGCAGTTTTATGTTTTACTTTTAACTTAACGAGAAATTTTTAAACACTTGTGTATGATGTTGAAATTTTTAAACCTAAATATATTTTACCTTTTACCTTTTATCTCACTGAAGGTAGACAAGTCTTTGATCTGCTTTCTTAAATGTTGGGTAGTTAGCTGGTAGACACAGCATGTTTATTCTATTGTCTTTGAATTGACCCGATCGGAGATTGAATATCCGTTCTGGGCACTCTAATCATTACATCACGGAGGGCGTCCGTTAATTATCTACCGGGTTGATATTTGAATTATTGTATTTGTGACTGCATCATCTATAATTAATACTATATCTATACCAGCATTGTAGTCCATTGTAATGAGAACGTAGATACCTAGGATAGCCTTAATCATGTACGCTTAAAGTCAAAATGTGGAAAGCCAAATAATTTAAAAGACTTCCGGAGCAAGAAAATCAAACGTCCTAAACAAAATAGCCTAAATCGTATGCTTGAGGGAGGAGAACCATAGTTTTAATAATAGCTATAATATTGAGGAAATGTAGATAGCAATAGGACAAGGGAGGACTTCTAATATTTAAGCTATATTTTAATATAGCGGATGTTACCGAGTTGTCTATGTCGTTGGACATAATGATAATCAATTGGTGCTGCAGTGTATCTATAGTGTGAGTTCAAATTCCGTTGTAGGAGAAAAAAGTGTCAGCTAAACAATCTGATTCTAGCAATGTTGGGTTTAATTTACAGAAGCACATATATATAAAGACTAACGTAATATGTATTACAAAAGCATATACCGACAACAGATACTTTGTTTTGTTATTGTATGTAGTCTTTTGAGTGAAGCGAATCTGGGCATGTTTTTTATATTGTTTGTTTATATCTTTGTTATCAATAGGATGATCCCATTGACCGGTCTAATCTCGCCTTATTTATGTGCCTGTCCCAAGTAAGGAGCTGGACTTCCAATGCCATACTAGTATATCGTTTTTGTGTGTTCGTATTTAATATAATAGCTTGATATGTGAGAGAGTTGTTCGTTTTGTTGATATTTGTAAAATTGTTGACCATCACTGTTTAAACTATTTTTTTCTTAATTAATAGTGTTCTATGAAACACCGTCACGTCAGAAAGCAAAAATGTGCACTCATAGGGTAGAACAAAACACCATAATGATTAAACAATGTCAAACAAATAAAGCCACCGACGATCCTTAAATGAACATTAATTTTTTACAATATAATAATGTCATTAATCTGTCATGTTAGGTACTTTATGAGATTAAGGATCTCTAACTTCAAAGCATATTATAACATAATCAATAATAATTGATGCTTACAGACTAACATGATAATTAAATAAGTTGATGTATTCTGAGTCATACTACTAGTAATGGGGATATTGAGTGCTCGAGAGGTCGTTGGGATCGAGCGTGTCTTTGCTATGGTACAATGGTAAACATTAAATACTAGACCGTCTGAAAGTTCCAAAATGCAAAAGGAAACTCGTTGAAACAGAAGCAAAATCGGTACCATGAACACTTATCTTCGCCATCGGTGGTGTGATGGTTAGCGTGATCGCCTCGAGGGCGGTAGGTGGTGGGTTCGAAAATTAACTTGCTCTCGCCATGGTATGGCTGAAAAATTGCTGAGTTGGCGTTAAACAACAATCACTCACAATCACTCACTACCTCACAGTAGATTAATGACGCAAAGCCTCTCCTTGTTAGTTAAAATGATATGGTTAGGCAAATGTTTCCACGGATGAGTAAGACATATGTCTGAGTGATCAGTATTGTATTAAAGGACCCTGACTCCCCGTTTTGATCATGACTCATCATATATTTATTCTTTGTGATTCCAAAGTTGTCATATGTATAACAATACATAATAGCTAGGTATGAAGAAGAGAGCCATCATTTAAACGTTAAACAGTAAACAGTGCCATCGGAAAGCATAATAGGGAAACAATGGTCATCTTTGAATCAACATCTAATTTTCAATACTATTCCTCGTCATATGTACGCAAGCAACATACTATTGTTCCCACAACTAGTTGATATATCCGAAAAACTGAAAGATGAGACGATTATATGATATTTCGAAGCTTGATAGTTTAGTACTGAGAGGAAGGTGTCGATGTAAAAAGTCTTTATGCAAACTGTTAACTCGAGTAACGAATGCGGTGTGAAAAATAAACACCATAATATAAACTCTTGATATAAATGTGCAAGATTGATATTGGCAAAATTTAATCATTATTATTTTTGTCATAGAGTCAGGTGCAAAGATTACCATTGATGTCAAGTTAGAGATAAATGTAAAGAAAAAAGGGAGATGAAGATGTTTTTGTTGTTTCTTATTAATCCGTAACAACTCGTCAAACTAGCCTGCTCTCATATTTTGTTCTGCATATACAATTTTACTGTCTTCTGTATGTATATAATGTTCTAATCATTTAAATATTGACTGTTTACGTGTTATTATAATTACTATCACATTTTATATATACACTATACAAACATTGGAGAAAAACGAAGAGGCAATCAAGACTGGACAATCCAGAGACACAGGCAACAGTGGGCAAATGATACAGAACGAAAACAAACAAAACAAAAAATACAACACGGACACTAAAACGATGAGTAATAACTGTCACGCATGCTATTGTAATAACTGTCACGCATGCTATTGTCACTGTATTTGATGTTTGATGTCTCCGTTAGTCAATTTCGTCGTATTTTGTTGCCATTCTGTACACATAAGTGAATCTAAACCCCTTCACGACGATTCTTTTTTAAGAAAAACATTCTCCCTTTTGTGTTCAACAATATTCCACTGAAAAATCGTGCAAATTAACTGTTGCTAGCGCAATATTTACCACGTGCACGAGGGTGAAAGGTTAGTGAACATGTTTGGTTTTATTTTTGTTTTTACGAGACCAAACACGTACATTAACCTTTCACCCTCGTGGTAAAAATACGACGAAATCGATTAACGGAGACATCAAACTCTCCTTCATATGCTAATTTCTCGGATATTTAACAATAATAAATATCAGATTGTGTATGGTTTTACAGGGAAATTCATAGGTAAAGTGCTTACAATACTCTGTGGTTTTTATCTCCTTTGCAAAGGTTAAAATATATCAATAATATACTTCAGTTGTTTTTTTCTGCTCAACCGGAAGCGATACCAAACAACCGTTGCCGTTGCTCTTACCATGCAGTGATTGTTATAACATGACAATTTTATAATGTTAACTGATTACGTGTTCACACGATAACTATAGCATTACTGTTCATATGTTATAATGATAACGATCGCTCTGCTATACACTATGTGACAAGTAATAGTTACCGATTGAGATCGAGGTGTTCAAGTTAGATGAATACCTGATCCCATGCAAATTGTGCACCGAGACCGCGTAGCGGTCGAGGTGCTCAAAACACTGCCGAGGGTGCTTATCTAGCTTGAACCCGAGATCGAAGTCTGTAACTGACTTACACTCTAGTGATATTGTTTATAAAAAATATATAATATCGAAAAGATTTGAGAAGCCCAATCATTACATCAGCATTATATTGTTCTACTTGTCGTAAGTACATGTACATTTATACTGTAGTGTTTGAGAAAACAAACATACGTGGATATTTTACATAGTATTCTGGAATACACATTTAAAATGCAATTCATCCCCCCCCCCCGGCCCACATTAAAAAACAGTCATACCAACATAACATCGTTCCTCATTTTTGCTATCTATTGGAAATTTAATATTACAAGTCCGCAATCTGCACGATGACTGCACTTTAACCTCAGTAAGTACGATTCCTGTGTAAATTAAATTAGTTTTAAATTTGGGGAAAAGACGAATTATTCATATTCGCAAATCATTTTTGGATGAAGACGGTGTTTGACACTATATTTTAAAAGGTTTGAATGAACATTCAAGTTCCAATGAAGCCACAGATTTTACAGGTTTTTTTTAAACTATTTTTGGGGTTTTTTGTGTGTGTAAGGTAACATGATCTCATTTTGTGGTGTATATTTTCATAATTTTACTCTTTGTCATTTTAACGCACTTGTTATATTATTTATTGGTATGCATTGTATAACTTTTGGAAATATTTATTTGTCAAAATAGCCGCACGTGTTTGGCCCAGATCACATAGTGACGTCACTTGAACACCTCGGCACTGTGCCAGGTGTTCAAGCTTGAACCATCTCGGCACTGTGCCAGGAGTTCAAGTGACGTCACTATTTGTACTGGACCTAAGACATGTGCGAATTCTTTTGACAAATAGGTATTTCCAAAATTTGAATACCTATCGATAACAATAGAACTAGTGAGTAATTTTATATTTTTGACTGTTTACGTGTCGAGATGATAACTATCACACTGATGTACAATATGTGACAATTTTATAATGTTAACTGATTACGTGTTCACGTGATACCTATAACATTACTGTTCATATGTTATAATGATAACGATCGCTCTGCTATACACTATGTGACAATTTTACATTATTGACTGTTTACGTGACAAGATGCTAACTATCACACTGCTGTACAATATGTGACAATTTTATGATATTGACTGCTTACGTGTCAACATGATAACGATCACTCTGCTATACACTATGTGACAATTTTATATTATTGACTGTTTACGTGTCAACATGATAATTGTCACACTGATGTACACTATGTAACAATTTTATGATATTGACTGCCTACATGTCAACAGGATAACTACCACACTGATGTACACTATGTGACAATTTTATGATATTGACTGCTTACATGTCAACAGGATAACTACCACACTGATGTACACTATGTGACAATTTTATAATCTTGACTGTTTGCGTGCCAACATGATAACTATTAAACTGATATACAGTATGTAACACTTTTAAATATTGACTGTTTACGTGTCAACATGATAATTATCACACTGATGTACACTATGTAACAATTGTATAGTTTGACTGTTTACGTGTCAACATGATTACCATCACACTGATATGCACTGTTCGTACCGTGATGATTGATTGATATCATTATACTTCAAAGAAAACTGTCTACTACTTTTTTATTGATTAATTAACTTTCATTTCTCAATTTCCTATTTTTCAATTAAAGTAAAGAGAAAATAAGTTCAAGACCAATCAAAAGGACCTTGGCGTTTTGTTACTGTAATTAACTCTAGATTCCATTCCTTCCGACAGAGTTCCGGAGCACTTGAGTACAACCCCGGTTTCAGTAGGGTTTATGTTACTCGATCTTTAGTTTTATGTGTTTGTTTTGTAGATCGCTGTTTGTCCTTTTACCTTTGACCAATGCGTTGTCTGTTCTTCTTTGATATACGGATTCTGATTACCCCTTTGGTATCTTCAAACTCTTCTTACATCGGATGCTAGATAGATGTACAATTTGACATTAAGTCTGTAGCCATGGTGACAGATAGACCCAGCAGTTACCATTGATACCCGGTGTGGTTGGTGCACAGTTTTAATGATATAGATCCAAAAGATTGAAAATAATTATCACTGCGACATTTATGCTGTAATGGCCTTGAGATAGAAGAAAAACAACTTTTAATATTGGAAATACAATTATTTGTATTCATGTTTTGATAATACTATTTTATAAGGTTTTTTCTGTCAAGCATGTTTCTCAATAAGGATTGACAATTGAAAATGGTTTGCTCTAAGAAACTTTTTAAGATACTAAGGGGTAATATAGAAGTAAATTAACCGAAAGAAAAAAAGAACAGATAATGCAATGGCCAAAGGAAAACGGACAAAAGGACAAACAATGATCTATAAAACACTACATAGAAAACTAAAGCTTAATTAACACGAACCTCACAAAAACTCCGTGTGTGAACTCGTGTCCTGCTCCACTAGTGAGACCCTTCGTGTTACGCTTATTACAAAGCCGATGATACGTCATGAATGAAGAAAGAACCGGATTACGACAAACGCAACATATCCGCGGTCATTTGTGACACAGATATTTTGTAAAGGTCATGATACCACGTGCATAATACATCATTGGTGTTTAATATACATTGCTGATATATATATCACAGTTATAATTTCAAGAAAAAGATGGGCATTTTTTTTAACATCTTGATAAGCTGAATACGATTTATCAAACCAAAACAAAAACGGAGACGGATTAACATAAGCTTTCAGCTTGCTTCCGAATCCACACTCCCTAATCATTGCATATTATATATTATTTATGAGCTAAAAAAAACAGTAAGTAACTTACATTAAACAATAGACAGTAGGCAGTTAACAACAAGGCACTGGACAGTACACTACAGTAGACAGTTAACAACAAGGCACTGGACAGTACACTACAGTAGACAGTTAACAACAAGGCACTGGACAGTACACTACAGTAGACAGTTAACAACAAGGCACTGGACAGTACACTACAGTAGACAGTTAACAACAAGGCACTGGACAGTACACTACAGTAGACAGTTGTTAATAAACAGTAGATGTTTGATAATAAACAGTAGACATTCTACAGTAGACAGTTGTTAGTAAACAGTATACAGTTATTTCATGCCTGTTCAGGGAACAATCAAAACTATTGACCCGAGGTGCTGGAGATGACTTGAGAACTTATGCATGAGGCCGAAGGCCGAAGGCAACAGTTCCCAGGTCATCTCCAGCACCGAGGAACAATAGTTTTGACGGTTCCCTGAACAGGCATGAAATAACTGTTTTATTACCTTATATACATGCACATAACCACAAATCCATTGAAGATGATAATGTCAGCATACCATACCATTAAAAAATTGGGGCACAACATTGTTTTGAAAAAATGACGGACTGCGCATCGTTCTCGGGCATGGAACAGTTCGGATCCGGACGTAGGGGAACAGTCAACTGTTTCACTCCGCCGGCTATTTTTTAAATTTTCTTGTAATCAGTTAAAAATATAGCATATAAAAAATATATACTACAAGTTAATAATAGATGTTTTATAATAAACAGTAGACATTCTACAGTAGACAGTTAGTAAACAGTAGATGTTTGATAATAGACAGTAGACATTCTACAGTAGACAGTTGTTAGTAAACAGTAGAATTTTGATAATAAACAGTAGACATTCTACAGTAGACAGTTGTTAGTAAACAGTAGATGTTTGATAATAAACAGTAGACATTCTACAGTAGACAGTTGTTAGTAAACAGTAGATGTTTGATAATAAACAGTAGACATTCTACAGTAGACAGTTGTTAGTAAACAGTAGATTTTTGATAATAAACAGTAGACATTTGGCATTATGCAATAAAAAGATGACAGTAATCAGTAGAAAATAGTAAACAATATAAGTTGACAGTAATCAATACTAGTAGTTGGGAGGATATGCTATGTATATCAAAAATTACATATACCGGATCGTTGGCGTTTCAATGGTATTACCTTAATTATCTGTTTGTCTTATAACGAGGAAGTAACATATGAATATACATTGTATCAGAAAATCGATGATAATGATTTAATCTCTCATAATCAGTGTATGCAAATTAACAGTTGTTAAGGTTTATATAAAGTGAAATGTTGTCATTGACCGATTGTTCCGATTTCACAAAATTTCGCAAGAAAATTCAGATACAGTCAAACCTTCCCAAGAGGTCACCTCTATTAAGCAGTCACCTGTCTTAAGAGGTCACCCTTTTCCTGTCCCATCATATCACATTTCATATAAATTGAACCTCGTTTAAGAGGTCACCTGTCTTGAAAAGCCACTTTTTATTTGTCCCAAATGTGACCTCTTAGTACAGGTTTGACTGTATTTCTACAATTCCACCATCCACAAAGATACGACCAACCCCTAAACGGAGGTCAACGGAAGACGTTGGTGAAATTCTGGGTCATGAAAACAACGTTTTATATATATGGCATATGACGGGGTTATATCGGTTCGTGGCAAGCAAAGGATAACCAAGCATTAAGTTTATGCAGATTCAATCCGATTAAGATATCACAAGATGACTTCTAAAACAAGAAAATCTGGAAAATACCAAGAGGTAATCAAAAGCCGCATATCGAGGGACAAACATACAATTGTCAAGAGAAAGGGACAAAGGGACCAGCAATAATCTACAAATCACTACACAGAAAACTAAAGATTGAGCAACTCGAACCCCACAAAAACACCGGGGTGATCTTAACACATTAAAACAGTAGTTATCTTTGCTAATGTAGTGGGTTCGAAGCAGTGATAGAATAACCTTTATCACGTATGCTCTTCGTCAAAAGATTGGAAAGCCAGATAAATCTATAAAGTCTTTGAAAGTAAAGCAACAGCAGGATTAATATAATGGTGTTTAACGGCACAATCAACAATCTTTCAGCTATATCGTGGCGGTCAGTTTTATTGGTGGAGGAAACCAGAGTACCCGGAGAAAACCACCGACCTGCCGCAGATCACTGAACAACAGAAGGATAATTGATTAGGTTTATGTATATGGGAGGTAAATTGACATTGCATTATTTATGGCCATTAAGAAAGATGAAAGATTCCTACTGTCAAAATTTCAACAATATAGAATGCTTTATCACTGAACAACACGCGGACAAGTACATTATAGTCATTTTTGTTATGGAATGTATGAATTGGATTTAAATCGTCTGCTTAACTACCAATTATTTCTTTATATTTCATATACTCAAAAAGCATTTGACAACATTGTTTTCACTTAAATGTTTTTCTAATTGCAAAATATAATAAGTAAACGTCTGTTTAAGCTTACATTATGAAACACAATTGACAACGTATTTATTTAAATGTTTGTCTAAATCACAATATCTAATAAGTGTCTTGTTTTTGTCCCTACTGGACACTTTAGATCGCTGATAACGTCCACGTTACGATCAGACACAATTTCTCCATTAACTATTATCCATATTATACAACATACACAACGTTTTAAATCTCAAAATCAGCATTAAAGCATGTTTTCATAAATCATAATAAAACTACAGACGTTACACGTTTCTATGTTATAAATATTTTATTATAGCTTTTTGTTTTCAAGAGTCGTCGAACTCTTTGTGGATATTAAACTCCGCTCACGTGGAAGAATATATCATTATGTTGATTATGATTATTCTGTCTGAAAAATTCCTAATAAATCGTTATTAGATATCTCAAGGATTTCTTTTAAGAGCGATTTATTGATTGATTGATTGGTGTTTAAGAACGTATTTTGATATACAATTATTTCAAATATTTCCACCAGAACGTTATTGTATTATGAACATAATGTTTAAACAGTGATAGTCAACAAAACTATATAAAAAAAAATCACCTCTCACTTAAAATCACTGAATACATAAAGACCACGACATTTGCAGTTGGAACTACTGCCTTGGGACAGGTGCATTAATGTGGCAGGGTTAAACCTGTTAAATAGGATTCTGACCTTCTCCCCTGCCACTGGCAATACAGATATAAACTTGGACAGTAACCGCTGATTTATATCCTTTTAATATATCTTTGTTTCAGAGCATTTTAACCAATGATGTAAAAGTTAAATATCAATTAAGAGAAACAATTTATCGTTTTACTTTAGCGGACTTTCAACATTACTGACATGATCTTTCCCATTTAGTAAGAACTCCGGATTAGTCTTAAGGGATTATTCCGAACTTAGCCATTGAACCATTTTGACATTTTCCCAACCTTATCACGCCTCGTAAGCCTGAATTCCAACGATATGGAGTGAGTGACTGGTTGATGTTTAACGTCAACTTTTTTCAAAATGTAATTAAATATCCTTAAAATCTAATTCTGAACAGAAGGTCCAATAAGGTTACATATAGTAAACAATAGAATACACGACGGGTGTCACTAGTGGAGCAGGAACTGCTTACCCTTCCGGAGCACCTGGGTTCATTCCCGCTGTTTTGTGGGGTTCGTGTTACTCAATCTTTAGTTTTATGTCTAATGTTTGTAGATCGATGTTTCTCCGTTCGTCCTTTTTCTGTTGGCCATTGTGTTTTCTGTCCTTTGGATGACTGATTCTGATTACCCCTGTGGTATCTTCAGACTCTAATTAACGAACGTGTTCTTTAAGTAATCAACCAGGCTTAGTTATAATAATAAGTACATTATATAGGAAATGTAATTTTTACTAATTGATGTATATAATAAATTTAATCGATTGTCTGTGTAGCTGTGTGTATCTTTGTTTTTATGTGCTTACTTCATCCTACTTGTATGTTTGGTATTTGCCATGTCTTTTATATTAGAAATATGTAAAAGTAATTGGCATTCTGTTTTTCATATACATTTTTTAATATAGAAAATTTTGTCCACGTCATTTTGAATACCTACCAGTGTCATGAGATATTTAGAGGGTGTTTTCATTACTTTCAACAAAGATATAGCACTGTTTTTGTGTCTCACCAACATATGTTATAATATGTTTATGTGAGGTAGATGTTAATACTACCACTCATATACAACATGCTGTCTTACCCTCATTTTAAGGATAAATTAAATGCATAATCATTATCATTACTGCCTGTGTCTACAGTTGGAATCAAAATATTTGTTGGTGTTGCATGTTAGTTAAAGCAAGTTAACCAATTTTATCCTGCAATCAGTACATTTGCTGTACAAATATGCTATACGAATACATTTTTGCTTTATTCGTACTAATAGTGTACGAATAAATGTTCGTACTAGACGAATAAACTTTTCAGCTTACGAATAAACTTTCCTGGTACCCTGTAGCTATGTACAGCGGAGGGCGCAGAGAAGTATGAAACTGGGGGAAATGTAACGCGGACCACGAAGAAGACACCCTTGACAACATCTATGAAAGGCGAGGAATGACGCTAATGTAAAATCAAATGTGGAATATGTAAAAAAAAAAAAATACTCCAAACAGTTAATATACTATGCCTACAAGAACATTGGCTCTACGGAGCCGAGAAAAAGATATTAGGTGAACTATTTGACAATATCATCTATGCTGCAAAGAGTGTTGATGATGATGATGATGATCCTGACTTTAATATAGCTATGAAAAGAGGTTATGGAGGAGTGACAGTTATGTGAAAAAAAGATATAGCTGACAAAATCAAGGCGATCGATGATGGGGTAAAAAGAGTACAAGTTATACATATTGAGCAGGATAATGAGCCAATCTGTCTAATTAAAGCAGATGATAAAAATGCAGATATTGAATATAAAGATATTTTAGTACAAGTTGAGGAAATAATAGAAAAGTTCAAAACCTCACACAAAATCCTGATCTGCGGAGATTTGAATGGGTCCTTACATCGACAATCTACACCGCATCACAGAATAATACAGAAATTTTGTATAGATATGAATCTAGGGTAGACATCAAAATTCCCAGAAAAGTAAACCTTTTATGCTCACAATGGAAAGTCTGAGAGCCAAATTGATTATTTTCTTATGGACGAACAATCAGGCCTGGATAAAGCAGTACAAAAAATAGAAATACAGGAAATGGATCCTCAAAATACATCGGATCATACACCTGTCCTTCTATATCTATCCTGTCGCCTACAAAGTATAAAACACAGAGCAACAGAAATAATAGTAAAGCCAAAATGGAGTGAATGCAACCAGGATATATATAAAGAAACTATAACAAATGAACTACCTAACATCATGAAAAAATCAAAAGGAAATATTGAGCAGGATGTCAAGATTTTGGAACAACTACTACATGTAGCGGGAGAAAAATCTATGCCAAAATATAGACGAAAAGTGAAAGTAAAACCTAAGGGAAAGTCTATATGGAAAGAGCAGATTGGTATTGCATCTAAAAACTAAAAAAATGCTCATAGAATTTGGAAATTAAATGGTGCTCCACAGCATAATAATAACCAACTAAAGAGTAAAATGATTACAGCAAAGAGAATTCTGAGAAGAGCTCAAAGGCAAGCTTATGCTGCAAAAAGGGACAAGTTGGCCGAGAGTATTATGAAAGCAAATACGTCTGACAATAAACTCTTCTATAAGTTAATAAATGATCAGAGAAAGGCTCCGGTTACTAGCACAAAAATACTGCAAATGAATGGGAAAACAGCTGAGGATAAAAGGAGCATTTTAGATATGTGGCAAGAACACTTCCAGCAATTAGCAATACCAGCGCTAGAACAGCAGCATTTTGACCTAGAGAAGTTGGACCTGGCCGAAACGCAGAACAAAATTATTGAAAAACAGGAAAAGGAAAAAGGCCATGAAATATATGTAGAACATATATCCACAGAAGAAATCCACAAAGCCATAAATAAACTAAAGTCAGGAAAGTCCCCAGATGAGGACGGAATCACAGCAGAACATTACAAATATGGTATGGAAGAGCTTATCCCATTTGTAATACACATACTTAACAACATCATAACCAATTTAGATGTACCACAGTTCTTGAAATCAGGTATACTTACTCCAATACTCAAAAAAGATAAAGACAAAACAAACTCAGCAAACTATAGGGGAATAACTGTTACAAAGATATTCTCAAAGATTCTACAAAGTATTTTTAAAGACAGAATTGATATATATATATAAAAGATATCCAAAACAATATGCAAAGAGGATTCACAGAAGGAATCTCCTCATTGTGTGCAGCCCTCATTACATCAGAAGCAATCGCTGAAAGCAAAAATCTAAAGATGCCACAAATCCTAATTACACTAGACGCAAAAAAGGCTTTCGACAAGCTCAACCATGAAATTCTGTTCAACAAGCTATATCACTACGGTATTAAAGGAAAGCTCTGGGTCCTGTTGCGAAATCTCTACAGAGGCATGAATATAAAAATAAAATGGGAAGGGCAGGTCACTGAAAAAATAGATATTCAGCAGGGAATCCAGCAAGGAGCCAAACTCTCCACCTCATTATACAAATGTTACAACAACGTCATACTAGACAGCATTGCCAAAAGTGGGTTAGGATCAAATATTGGAAATATATCTGTTGCTGCGCCAACATTGCAATACTTGCCAACAATACTAGTCAAGCTCAAGTGCTATTAGAAATAGTGTATCACCATACAAAGAGAGATTTAATTAAGATAAACCCTACAAAATCAGATCTGCTAATATATAATAGTAAGGAAAATGACATTACCCTGAACTTTGGACAAGATTCTATCAATAAATCAACTGAAACTAAACATTTAGGCATAAAAAGAAATGATCAAAATAAAGTCGATATTGCGGATAAAATTAGAATTGGAAGAGCGACAATTTATAGTATACTGGGCGCGGGCCTACTTGTGAGGCGAGGTTTCTCTCCAATGGTCGCACACAAGCTATGGAGAACTTATGCTGTACCAAGATGCATATACGGGCTAGAAGTCCAGAATCTGGCAGCCAAGGATATTGATCTACTAGAAATATCCCAAAGGAAAATACTTAGGCAGTTACAGGGGTTACCGAACAGTACTGCAAATATAGCCGTATATGCCTTGATAGGGACAGAACCCATGCAAATAACCATAGACAAAAACCTTCTCACCTTTTTTATGAATATCGTCAGGAATCCTGTTACTATAGAGCACGTCATCTTGAGACGTCAGCTGGCAATCTCAGACAAAGCAGGAAGTGGATTCATAGATAGAGTAGAAAAGGCGCTACATAAATATAGTCTGGAACAGTGTAGCTTTTATATGAACAATCCTGTTAAAAACCAAAAATGGAAAAGACAACTAAATTATGCTACAAATAAATACTGGAAAAATCAATGCCAAATAGAAAAAGAAGAGAAATCAACACTCAGATATATAGAAATACAAGATAAACCATTAAATCAAACACACAATGTGTGGAAAAGCGTTAAGAACAACATCCGTGATGTAAAAGCAGGAGAAATAAAAGTGAGACTCCTTACACAAACATATCCGTTCCAGGTCAAAAGAGCAAAATTTGATAAGAAAATAGATCCACTATGTCAAGTTTGTTGCCAGGGTAATGAAGATCTAGAACACTTTATACTGGGATGTAATAAATTGTAACATACTCGTGCCAAGCATCTATTAAAGATAAAGCAAATTTTGGATACTACAGATACAATGATCTATGAAAATCTGAAAAAAGAAGGAAAAATTCTCCAACTGATTATGGACTGTACTAGCAAGGAAGTCGGAGGTGACACAAAGCAACTCCAGCAGATAGAAAGCATATCCAGAATTATGTGTTATGAGCTGCATCTAGTCCGTTCAAACTACATAGAAAAACCAAAGTAGAAATCAGTCTATAGAATTTACAAACATTTTGAGTTAGCTGTACTCACAGATATGAGTTGATATATAAATTAATGAACATTCCGAATATTTAGGAAATTATTCATGATAAGTAGTAGGCGCCGTCGAGAGTTGAGAAAAGCTACTGAATTTCCTGTGTGCTATATAGTTTTAATAGTCTTAGCGTATGGCTGCATGACATGCTTTTTATATCGTAGTTGAGCTTTTAGATTTTAGCTTATGTCATAAATAATTTTATATATTCAACCTACAATGTATACCACAGCTATTACTTTTAACTAACAGGCTTACTGGAACCAATCGCACGCCTATGTATATATACAAATAAAAAAAAAAACGCTTTTTAGATTTTAAATGCAGCACGTTTTTATCGATATAGTCATTTTTATATAGTGCGTAACTCGGTGGTGGTGAATGTAAATATATTCAGCTTTTAGACTTTTAGACTTATAGGGTGCGGGTGCTTGTTTTATCGTTTTATACTATGTACATACTAGTTTTTTTCACTATACCATCGTGCAGTGCTCCAACATCTGGAGGAAACTACAAGACAAGTAACAAGCTAATTGCTTCTGTCGTTTTTGTTTAAATCTGACAAGTTTTCCGACTTTTTTGACATTGCAGGATAAACACAAAATACATACATTGTCGTTAAATATAAAATTTATTTGTACTCGCTGCGAAACAGGCCATATCCAGAAATTGAGGGTACTTTCCTCATAAATATTCATCATAATTAAATTAGATTTTGATCACGTGACTGCAGTTTCAAGCTTGATGGATCGTTTATTAGATTTGTCAAATAATAGCATAAAGTACGGAAATTCAATGTGTCCGTCAATGATTCGAAAATTAAAAGTTATTGTTTATTTCCGCAAAGTTTTTCTTCTGCCAAAATTCAAATCTTTTTGTTTTGTAACGATTATAGACATGTCTTTGATATCGCGATCGTGCAAAAATGATCATATTATATTTAATGTGGGAACCCCGAGTTTAGAAGCTATAAATATAAGGTTAGTCAATATAATTACATCTATTATTGAGGAATCTAAATTAATTTCAGAAAATATGTCGCCAAATGTCATTAAATTTTGTGTCAAACAACACCAGTCTCATGTATTTCAGACATTTTTACATAGACTCTTAAGGCCAAATAAGGGTTCGTCGCCTCGGATTTTCATTTAGTCCAGGAACCTCGAATATTGAATTGTTTTCATTAATTTGTATTTCATTTAATTCAGCTTGATTCAATGTATCATTTTCAGGTTCAGAAAATGACATACATGCTATTAGGAATGATATCGTCTATATAGATCATATGAAAATTGCAGACGTCCCTGCGTCGCCATCTTAGATATGCAAATGAGCAAATTACCCATCATTTCTGGCTATGCCTGAAAAGCTCACCGAAGGCTCGCTATTCTGCCTGTTTCTAAAGCTCGTACAAATAAATATTATATTTACCGACAATGTACGTATATTGTATTATATATATATTATATATATAATATAATCTAAACATAATAGACTGACAACGGGCACACACTGAATTATTTACTTTGTTTTTTCGTTTTTCACTCTCGGGCACAGTGTTTACAATTTTCTTATCCAACAACATTCTCTGTCCTGTCTGGACCTCTCATTTAGGAGTGACATCAAATACAACACCGAGATGCCTCTCAGTCGACATCTGTTTTCATCTATCCACATGAATACAGGAGCTTTACAAAAACGTAATATTGCTATAGAACTAATCATTTTATGTGAAGCAACGAATCAACGATAAATCCACAAATTACCTGATCAGCTTTGACGGTGAACCAGAGGTAATGTAATTAAGATATATTGCAAGTAGGAGTTAAAAAAAACCCAGGGCAAATAAGAGTACAACAAAAGCCACATTTTGTATAGACAAAACAAAACCACACACACACACACACACACACACACACACACACACACACAAGAGAAACATAAAATACCACAAAGCAATTAAAAACGATAATAATAAAAGTTCGAAAACACAAACTCCAACACAAAAAACATAGTGAGACCAGGTGGATCTGTAGGGATGGAGTCTCTTGACAACCATTAACACATGGTATGTTTGCAGCGATGACCTTATCATGTTTTTCTGTATCTATAAATAGAAATGTAGTTAATCATATAGTAGAGTTATACAACAGTGGTCTTTGTTCCTTATAATCGTGTTACTATATAATAAAACATATCACATAACTAATAAATATAACTTCTTCAATAGTCAGAGTTATGAAAAATGTTATTACTGATTTCAATATGACGTCCTTCTTTCGCTCTGTAACCAAACGAGCGATTTATTTAAATGACAAAATCTCATTAGTACTTGCGCGGTGCACAAATTTAAATAAAGTGATACAGTTACAAAATAAAATGATTTACACTGTTGTCACATTTTAAACGTCTATATTCACTACAACATTTCCAAAAATAAATAAATATGCGATGTGCAATTTCAACGTGCAAGCGAAATAAGAATTTGTCAGAGTGTACTACCGTATTTGTACTGTTAGACATATTAGACTCGAAATAATTCATGGAAGCCATACTGTGTTGTGAGTTTTAACATGTGTTTCCAGAATATTAGTACATTTTATATCTCGCTTCTGCTAGTGATAAAATACTAATATACAGCAACCCATGCATACAGAAATGAAGGTGAAAAGAAATAACCGTGATAACGCCTTTTATTTTCTCGAAATCCGTATTATATCCTGACATCCCCTCTCCCCCATTCGAGAGGATCCACCATCAGACGACGTGCTGGGAAACTCTGTGATCCGTCACAAATACCCATCATATTTAAATATAGGTGTACAATTATAACATAGATTTCTTCCTAAAAAAGTAATGAGGTAATGTTTAATGAAACAAATCTAACTTTCATTGATGAAACTCTTTTTCGATTGACTGATTATTTCATACAATACAGTGCGCAGTATTTCAGTGATATTCAGGACGGGAACAAGCTCACTAATATCTAAAATCTATATAAAAATGAGAGAAGGGATGGGTCAACCATGTCAACGACTTTTGACTGCCACTGAAAAAATATGAAGAGTTGGGTAGGGACGAAAAATTTAGTTTTTAGTAGCAGTTACAATGCGCATACTCTCGAAATCTACAAAATAGTTACCCACTATGCAATCGTAACTACTCGGCCATTCTCGCTACCCTTCCAATAACTTCGTAAGTAGGTGGCGGATAAATAGAACTTTCTCATGTGACACAAAAAGATGGCAGTCTCCAGGAAACCTTGCCTGTGTTGCTCTGAACGGAAAAGTAAATGTTTTGGGTTAGGTAGCAAAATGTATGAAGTTTTGAATGTGAAATCAAATTTGCAGCTGTTATTTATTGGATTTTCGTGGACTATATTTTTGTGCGGCTTATTTTCCGGCAAACAATTTAAGAAGAATTTCTACTACCTACTTACGAGGTTATTGGAAGGGTAGCGAGAATGGCCGAGTAGTTACGATTGCCCACTATGATCAATGTTCAGGCTTTTCGTTTTATAACTTGACAACCCTCATAGAGAGGACTCCCCTATATACGTCACGCGTGCTGAGCAGCTATGTGGATTTGAGCCATGGGAAACTTCATGATGACTGTTTTATGGTTTATATAATTTGTTTTTACATTGCACATAGACAGGTTTGAAGATATCAACGGGATAATCAGAAGCCGTCAACCGGAGAAGGACAGACAATACAATGGCCAAAAGTAAAAAGACAACTGGTATAACAATGATACTAAACACCGCGAGTGAACCGTGGTGCTCCGGAGAGGCAAGCAGTTCCTGCTTCACTGATGACACCCGCCATGTTACTACATTTTGTATTAAGCGACACGAACATCATATGGTATGGAAATCGTGTAGAGCACCAGTATATGCAAGTAAATACAAATGACATTAACCAGACATGAACCCCTGCAAAATATATGGCAATAAATTTAAACCGAACAACGTTTTTTGCTGAAATCGTGCCAAAACATGCACACATATAATTGAACGACATGAACAATATGATCACACCAAAACCGGGTGTAAACTCCGTTGTTCACGAAAGGTAAGAAGTTCCTGCTCCACTAGTGGCACCCGTCGTGCTACAAACCCAGTGATAAGATATGATCAAGAAGTGGATGAGACGTTGACACAGGGCACAGTTTGTGTCAGACTTCCAGATATGCAGATTATTATTATTTTTTGTTGTTGTTAATTAATTACATATAAATGTATTCTTGTTAAAAATGTGGAAAATAAAGAAAACTAAATTGCTGTATTTGCAGTTTTCTACGGCTTTATGAAAATATACTGTTGTTCCTAATTTGCTTGTCACACGTTGTCTCATTTACCTATTGTCAGAATTTATCAACTTCTATATAAACAATAATGTGTGGTAGATATTGTTATTTCTTATTAAGCCCATTTTTCAATATGATCATATACATGTCAATTTGCATACAAATAATTTATTTTCCCTAACGAAGCAGCAATCGATTGCACAGCAAAACTATGAAATTTACCTATACTAGCGAAGTTCAACACAACAAACTACTGACAATCTGATATGTAAAAAGGTGTGGCTCATGTTATCCACCAAAGTTCTAGAAACGTAAGTAACAAATTTATTTTTCACTAATTTTGTTTTAAGATTTTAACATTTAAATGATATTTAAATAAGGGTAATAGCTTTAATTTATAGCTTATATGTGATTTCATATGTAATGAATAGTTTTGATCATAAGTGTTGTGTTCAGCAACATTTTCATACATCTTTGCATGTTTCTTGTAGAGTTAATTAGCTACTATCTAATACGGGAGATAGCTCAATACAGAATTATTATTTTATAATTATAATTAATAGAATATCTATTCCTATCTGGAGGATAATCAATGCATTTCGATACACATGTACATTTTTTGTATACACTATCATAGGGTCGATACCTCTGCTGGGGGACTATAATTCCCCGAGAGTATCATCCGCCTAGTATTTGGTGCTCCGTCAATGTTATCATAATTAAAAACTATAATTTTATTGTAAGTCTTTGTTTCCTTTTCCTTTTTAACATTGTATGTATTGTCTGTCCTTATGTTTACGTCTTTTTGGTTACCCGTTTCTGGTTACCCCTTTTTTGGTATATTCGAAATGTGCTTTTACTGGGTTTGGCTGTTGGTGTCACTACCAGGCGAATTGGGAAGGGCATTGACATACAGTTATAACAAGCTGACCAGTAGACATCCCGATGTTGTGCATATCATGCCCCGGCGCCATAAAACTTGAGAATTTACTTAAGTCTGAGAATATTCTCAAATAAGGAAATACTCAAATTTGATTGGCTGAGTTCCTTATTTGAGAATATTCTCAGACTTAAGTAAATTCTCAAGTTTTGTGGCGCCGGGGCCAGGGCTTGAATCTGCAATAGTTGTCAAAAATTTAACCGCTCGGCCATCCAGGCTTCTTATTAACGAGTTTTTAACGAGCCAGCATACATCAAATTTAAAACTCGTGCAGTTTTACAGATCATTTTTAACCTAATGTGACTTCATATATTTTTTGGATTTTGTGCTCTCGACTATTTTTTAGGGATTTTGGTTTTCCATGCTGTTGGCATACCATTTGTTAATCAAACTTTGTGAACTTTATATGGTGAATTCCATCTCATACAAGAGTATCTGCCAAGTATACAACGTTCAGGGTTTTCTGCTTAGATCAATTACAGAAACACGTCATGATCATTATATTTGATATCTACGTTTTTATTACAATAGAGAATTTCTATTAAAAATAACAAAAAAAACGTAGATGGGTCATTATCAAAAAATGGAGGCTTTTGTGTTCCTTATGTTTCCATCAGTTTTTTTCTTAATAATGCAGATATGTCATTCAAACTGTTTTGATATCTTTGTCAATCAAGTGTTTTCTTTAAGAATGTATAGCACATATATTGATAAATCTTGTATATTGCCGTAAAATCATGATTATAGGTCACATGACCATCAAAAAGTTGATGTTCCAAATCAGAAATCGAAACTTTCGATTTGTTTTTTAATATAAAAACATTAGTTTTCAGAGTATTTCTTTCTCAGGTACTGTGCAATACACGTTGTGCAACAGAATAAGAATGCATATTTTACAAAAATAATGCCCCCCAAAAAGTTATGACAATGACTTGGCCCGTTCCTAAATTCAAGTCAGTGATGTTACTTTTTTACTTTTGCTGTTCTATAAGTGTTGTCTTTCCTGATATAAGGTAGGTGAAAATAGAGTCTCCCTAGGTACTTCCTGTTGGTTGCAGACGCAAAAACAACAGAGTGAAAAATATCAAGATTTGGTGACAAATGATGAAAAAGGTGAGTAAATCCTATGGAAGCATTTTTTCCTAGTCATTGATGTTACAAATTTTTCATGCATGAAGAAAGATATTTGCTTAAAATCTTAATAAATTGCAAAACATGCAGGATGCACATGTTACAGAAGTGAACTTCCTGTTAGTGAGGGAGCAGTTATTGCAAAGTTGAAACAATT
>MJUT01000556.1:85718-96703 GCA_002080005.1 Gigantidas platifrons
AAATATTTATCACCAAATGATTGTTTTATCATATTTAAATTGGCCAAATTTAAAATATCTACATTTTAGAATGGAAATTTTTGTTTATTAACAATCTGGCCCTTTAGTGCTAAGTAATAATTCTAGGAATAAGTTCCATAAATGATTTATTAAGCTGTTGATTCTTTGTCATAACCGCAGACACATTAAACAGTCATATGATGTTACATTTCATTAATAAGGTACATGACTTGATTACTTGTACGTCGAATGACGACCTTTACATGATTAAAATCGTGACATCATTTTTTTTTTTTTTACTTAGGTTGAAAAACAAATCTGACATACTATACCTTACGTAATATAAAATAGATATCTTATTTAGTGCGCCCCACGCGTTTCTAGAAAAGCAGTTTTGAAAACCATACATTAAATCCATACTGACAAAAAACGACGCTATAATGTTAATCGTTCTGAAGAATATTGGGGTGAAATTTTATAAATATAGAAAAAAAAAATATACCCAAATATAAGGTGTCTTAGAAGATACAGGCACTGCTCATCATTGGTAAGCCCTTGGATTCACCCTTTGTTTTTAGTGAGACTGTATTGCTCATCTGTTTAGTTTTCTGTGTTGTGTTTGTTTGTCGTCGCTCTTCATAGTGTGTCTAGTGTTGCTTGTGTCTCTGAATTGTCTCTGAACTTCCCTGACGTTTATTATAAAACAGAAATGAATAGAGAAAATGACTGTAATTGTTTATGCTGATGATTCTGTAAAATCGATGTTCGGTGCGTGTCGACTCCCAGTAGTTTGTATGAGGGCTCGTGCGACTAGTTAAGTAACAAAAGAACGTCCCGACTCCCTCTTGTTTAGATACTGTTAAACCTGTATGCAAAGGGAAATCACCAGAACCTGAAAATATGCCCTTTATGGGAAAAATGAGTCTACTCTTTATTGACAGTGATTTGTTATATAGAGGTACCTTCTAAGGCAGGTTGGATTGTCTAGTGTAATTCTATGAATAAGTTCCATAAATGATTTATTAAGCAGTTGATTCTTTGTCCTTTGTCATAACCACAGACACATTAAACAGTCATATGATGTTACATATCATTAATAAAGGTACATGACTTGATAACTTGTACATCGAATGACGACCTTTGCATGATTAGAATCGTGACATAACTTAGTTTCTTCTTAGGTGGAAAACAACATTTGATATGCTATAAGAAGAGTTTGAAGACACCAAAAGGTTAATCAGAATCCGTATTATATAAAAGCTTTGAAAACCTCACAATAAATCAATACTGTGAATACTGGCAATAAAAGTCACTAAAATATATTATATGTCATGAATTTGGTTTGCGGAAAATTAGTTTGAATAATATAGTGCTTGATTTAATTTATTCGAATATGGGGTGACTTATAACGTTTTTCTTAGCTGTTTTTACTGTTTTTTGTTTTTTTCGCTTTAGTTTTCTGTGTAGCGTAATTTGGTTGTGGTTTTGTTCGTCATCGCTCTGTGTCTTGTGCGCAATGTTGCCTGTGGCCGGTGTCTCTAACATTGTCCATTCTGGATTAGCATTTCTGTTTTCTCTAAAGTTTATTATCATTAAACAGAAATAATACATAAAATAGCTGTAATTGTTAATATCGGTTATAATAATGCAATATTAGAGAAAGAAAATATATCTAAAAGTACCTGGTTTCTAAGTGTGTTGGACATATCTACAATACAAAATGTCATTAGTCCCCAACTGCAATGTAAAATATGTCTATTATTCATAATTGGTAGAATTACCGTTGCTCTACAAAAAATAAAAAGGAAATATGTGCAAAAGCATGATTCAGTAATATACGTGGCTTACATTAATTTAAAAGGTATTGTAAATAAAGTGCAATGGCACTACCAATAGATCAATATTACAAGGACAGCTATCAGGCATGTCTACAGCACTTATTGGATCTAGAAAAACTTGCCAGTTTTTACTTGGGTACGTTTTGATCGATTTAGTGTAGTGTAGATTGTTGTTTGTCCTTTTTCTTTTGGCCATTGTGTTTTCTGTCCTTCTTCGAATTACTTATTCTTTGGTATTGTCAAACTCTTCTTATTGTTTATTACCTACTTATATCATATCACTTGTATAAAATCAATACCTATCATTTTGTGTGATATCTACGAACAAATATTTTTTATTATATATTAATAAACTGACTCCCATAATAATATTGTATTTCATACGAAATCTGTCACGAAATTATGATATCGAAAAACAAATTGCAATGTTAGATATTAATTGAAGATCAACAATGATATTGCTGTTTGTGAAGATCAACCCTCAATTCTTTTTACAAAACAAATGACTTCATTTTTCCTATTGTTCATATTCCATTTCTATGTAGCAACATTCCAGCAGTACTTACATATGGAGTACACTTCAGTTGATACGATCTTCCAGATGTTGTGCTTCCTATCATGATTTCGTTCGAACGTTTCTCTGGCACCGTCATGACTTGGCTAACAGCTACAGAATAACCACAATACCATCATTTTCTCTGTCATAGGTTATATCGGACAGTGACTTATCACATGATTTTCCACATGATTAACACGACGAGTGCCACTTGTGGAAAAAGAATTGTTTACTCTTTCGGACCACCAGAGTTTAACCTGGACACGTGTTTGAAATTTATCTTTCTTTGTGGTGCTTGTGTACCATTTTTGTGAGTTTTTTTCTTTTGGCCAACGTATTCTCTTTCCTCAATTTACGGCTTCTGGTTACCCATTGATATATACAAGATTGTCTTAATGCTATGGGTATCGCTATTATCATGAACAAAAATATCTTATTTTGACTTGAATTGTTTGCAATATCAGCATAACTGCAATTTTGTTATAGCATAGTTATTGCTATATCCATATTACTGTAATTTTGTTGTAGTATAGTTATTGATCTTTCAACATTACTAATTTTGCTGTAGTATGATTATTGCAATATCAACATAACTAATTTTGAAATAGTATACATTATAGCAATATAATTGTAATTTTATTTTAGCATAATTATTGCAATATCAACATATCTGTAATTGCGCTTTAATATAATCATTGCAATATCAACATAACTGTAATTGTGCTTTAATATAATCATTGCAATAGTAACATAGCGGTAATTGTGCTATTGTATTAATATTGTTGCAATAACATTATAATTAAGTTTGCTATGGTATGAGTACTGCAATATCATCATAACTTCAAGTTTTAGATGGTTTAATTATTGCGATATCAGCATGACTGTAATTTGGCAACGATAGAATTATTGCAAAATATATAAACAAGTCAAAAATAACTTTGTAATTACTAAATATTTTAGAATTCCGTCAACATGATTAAATCTAAAGGTAGAAAATGGATAAAAAAATATAATAACACAATTATGCAGTATACAAAATGTAACTCATCTGATAGACTACTGCTTAAACATTATGTATCAAGCAGATTAAATACACATATAATGTTAGAAAAGTAAATCCCTTGTCATCTGATATGATTAAAACTATTTATAGTGTATTCATTTCTAATATGTCTATTATCAAATGAAGTTTTTTAATCTATAAAAAAATATCTGTACATATCTGCAATACACATTTTTTTTAAATCTATGAATCTTCAGTAATAAATAATTTGTAGGTAAAAATGCATACAAGCTCAGAGTGAAAAAAATGCAAATGAAACAAAAATGGTGTAACAGTCACGCTATTTATCAATTGCTCGACCTTTTTTCTTACGCATTGCGCTTGCTAGGATAATTGAGAAAAAAATCAAAATCAGTACCATGTATACTTTTTGTTCAATGATTTTTTTTTTTTTTTTTTTTTTATAAAAGAACTGTATCTGTGCAAAAGCATCTATTGTATTTATTTCCAGTGTTATATGGATAAATGGCATCGTCATGTGGATATTTTATATTGTATACATGAAACAACCGAGATAACTTGCACTGGCACTGAACAAATGTTGTATTTATGCTCCCGCAAACAATGGCTCTCCATCTTCAGCTTCTTTTTAAAGATAGTGTTTCTTTTTGTATTTGTACAACATCTAGTACATGTATATTTTGTTTTAGTTTGTTGGTTGTAAGTTTAACATATGTTCCTGCTCTATTTGTATTTGTACAATATCTAGTACATGTATATTTTGTTTTAGTTTATTGGTTGTAAGTTTAACATATGTTCCTGCTCTATTTCATCTTGTACAACGGAAGCTATTTTTGTCACAGTTTTTCTGTTTAGGCACCGACATTCTAAATTTTAAATATGAATTCAGAGCTGCTTTCCTTCCGCAAAGACATTCTCCGACCTGCAGACAATTATTGCTAGCCAATAAAAAACAAAAATTATTGATCATACCTTGTGCTTCTCACAATCTTTGTTTTCCTGATCTCAGCCATGGTTTTTATTTATTATTTTTTTGAAGTTCCACTTTATGTTTGTTGTTTTTGTTCTGTTTTTTTTTTTTTTTTTTTTTTTTTTTTTTTAGATTCCACCGATCTGTTCTTTTTTTCCATCCCCAAAATTTATATTTCTTGCTACAATGTACCTCATTTATTAAATATGTTTCTGACCACTTAAATCATTTAACCGAGTCAGAAGTTTGTTGTGGAAGTACATGCAGTAGGATTTATTAATCAAAAGGGTGTAATTTAGACAGTATTTTAAACATAGATACAGCTACCGAAAGACAGATTTTGGTGGGGTACGTGTTGCTGATCTTTTTAGTTTTCTGTATTGCGTTTTCTATTTTTGTTGGTCTTGATTCCGTGTCTTGTTACCTGTCTTTCTGGAATGTCCATTTTTGATTGCCGCTTCGGTTTTCGCCAATGTTTATTTGCAATAATTGTTCATTTCAAGAATATAACAAGCATATTCCTTCCAAAGATCTCCATCCAAAGAGGTCCAAGAAGAGTTTGAAGATACCAAAGGGGTAATCAGAATACGTATATCGAAGAAGAACAGACAACACAATGGCCAAAGGAAAAAGTATTAATGGACAAACAACGATCTTAGAAATAAGACCAGCTAGTCATAAAGGTCTCTAACGTTCAGTGACACAGCTATCTACAAGTCAACCTTATTTTCAAAAAAAAAAAATGAGAATTTGAAATAAATAATATAGCCCAAGAAAAAGACAAGTTTAAACTATTGTTCTTAAATCTTAATACCTTCTTTCCTGATTTGTTTTACGAGGTAAGCATACACCTTCTTTTTATTGTCTAATAGAGTAAATGTTTATCAACCTCTTCTCGTGAGTTCCGTTTTGTTTTATCTGTTTAGTACTGGAACACAAGCATGCTGAATTTCCTTGCCATCCAAATATGTCCTCTCACATATCTAAATAGTTGCCTCAGATGTGTCTTTAATGATAACAAATAAATGCAATCGTCAAAGAAATTGTTTTTTTTTCAAGGCAGCTTGTTTTTTCTTCTTGATCTCAGTCATACAAAATGTACCAATAATCGATAACTTCCAGGTAATATTACCATTCTAAACTCTCCCAAAGGTTTGTTTAAAGTATGATCACTGTTATCAGATAATAACCGATAAACAACAAGCATTTGTCTCTCTTTCTCTTTATTGTAAGAGTAATCATGTATGTCATTTAATATTTCTTTTAATGTATCAATGTATGTGTATATTTTAATGTTGAAGTATTCCCTGACCACCGTTTTTTTGGAGATTCGTGTTGCTCAATCTTTAGCTATCTGCGTAATGTTTTATAGATCGTTGTTTGTCCTTTTTTGTTAGCCATTGTATTGTCTATCTTTCTTTAATTTATGGTTTCTGATTACCTCTTTGGTATCTTCAAATTCTTCTTAAATATTTCTCATAAAATGTATGATGACTGTTTGTCATCTGTCACTATGTTTCTTTATTGTTTTTTCATATCTTATTTTTCGTCAGTGAATATTGTTTTGTGTGTTTTCCTTCCAACATTTTATCATATTCTTTACGAGTTGTATGTTTTTTCCTTGCAACGTTTCATCAAATTCTTTATGAGTAACCGCAACTTTCATATCTACTGTTCTATCTAACATGTGTACATTTAGCTGACGGTATAGCATTCAGAATGAAGCAGTATAACATGTGTACATTTAGCTGACGGTATAGCATTCAGAATGAAGCAGTATAACATGTGCTACTTCGTTTACAACGTTTCCTCTTTTACAAACTTTCAAACTTTTTATTACTCTCTGACACAATACGTGTGTAACAAGAGGAATACAAACAATAACATATAATACAAACAATAACATATAATACACAAATACAATGATGGATATGACTAACAGGCAATCAAACACAATATCACTGGATTTATAAATACTTTCTAAGTTTACTAATAAACAATGATAAATTTTTCAAAACTGGAACATTACAAAGTGATAAAAGTCCTATCATTTTTTGGAAATTTGGATATCTAGTATAATAACTATTTAGGTATATGTTTTTTCCTTATATCTATAACATTAGGGGGCCCGGGTGACTCAATGAGTTAGGTCGCTGGATCTAACAACTCATACAAGCCTATCACCAATACGGCGTGGGTTCGCTTTGTAAATTACAAAAAATGGTGCACTCGACTCGCAACCGCAAGTGATAAAGTTTACCAGTTGCTTGCCCATGGTCGGTGGTTCTCTCCGGGTACTCCGGCTTCCTCCACCTTTAAAACTGGTCGCCATGATATAGCTGAAATATTGTTGAAAGTGGCGTTAAACACCAAACATCAAATCAAATCAAATCAAATATAACATTAGGAAATGAACATTCAAAAATATAATGATACTCGGATCCAATATCATTGTGACACAAGTGACATATTCTTTCTTCTCTCGGGATATTTACCCATCTACCTGTTTCTACAGGTATTTTTAAATTACAACACCTTAATTTAGTAATTAAAGCTCTCGTTTGGAGGTAATTTAAGCAAATAGTTTTCCAATTTAAATTCTATTTTAAATTGCCCATATAAGTTTCCACTAGAAGAAGTAGCTATAAGATTGTACCATTTCTGTATAAATTGATCTGTGAGCTTTTGTTTCACTGTGAGTTTTAATTCCTAAATGAATTGGATTTTGTTTATTACAAGTGAAACATTACATTTCAATGTTTCTTTCTAACATCTGTGTTATGGTGTTTTCCTTCTTTTCTTGTATTTGTCAAGACAAGTTTTCATTGCTTATGTAGATTCTTTGTATTTAATTCTATATAACGCTGTTGGTTTTTATATGTTGCTGCAATGATTTTATCTTTTCCTTTTTTCCTGCAATTTTCCTCTGTTTTCACTATCACAATTATTGTTCTTACTAAGCACAACATGCAACATTACATTCAGTTATATAGCTTTATAACTAGAATTGGAATTATTCAAACAAGTTACATAATATTTGTACTAATTAATTGGTAACATTTAATAGCAAAATATAAAAAACATAGAAAGCGGAAAAATCGATACTTCAAACACACAAATGCATGACAGATCACTGTCCTGGCTTAGTTCAGTCATTTCAATAGAACATGGCGGGATTAAGCTAGTTTTATGGGCCTCTAAGTGAAATGATGTGGTCATGCAAGTGTTTTCCATCACATATACCCGGGCGAACAGCGTTTTTATAAAGAACGCTATAATCTTGAATATTGTACAAAATATATTTAATTATCGTGACACAGAAGTTGTCGTATGTATAATATAAGTTCTATTAAAGAGAGCCGATGGTCTCAACCATCATTTAAATATTAGACAGTAAACAAGGTCAATGTAAGACATAATAGTCAAACAGTATTGAACTGTGGGTCCCAAAGAAAAATGGAAAGATGAGACAAGTAACAAATTTAAAGCTCTAATAACTAATGCCAACTTTCGTCATCTGTACGCAACTGACAGAATATTTTCAACAAGGTGTGATATCTTCTGAAAAATGTTTTGAAAAATAAGATAAGACTATCATTTGATCATCAATTTAATAGTTTAGAACTCAGAATACGGTGACATTGTAAAAAGTCTTAATACAAACTATAAGCTCGAGTTTGGCGTTTGAGTTGTGAAATATAAACTCCATAATATTGCAATATATTTGCTAGCTCATCGGTATCCTCAAGAAACGGCAACCTAAATTATATAATTTGTGCCCGATCCTTTTGTCTTGTTTATGACAAATAAATATGTTTAAACCAATCCTCAAGAAACTGTTTCCTCTCTGAAATTCTAAATATTTCTTAGTGGCCCCATATTTGAATTTATCAGGTTAAGTCTATATACTTTCTACTATGATGGTCTCTCCATATTTTGAATTAATGGAGAGTTGCATTGTTCTATTTTAATCATCAATAAAAACTATCCAGTATTCAATATCCAATATATTCAATTTTATTCTTACCTATTTGTGATTTTCATTTTTAAATAGACCGTGATTCATGCAAAATGGTTTGGTTTACATTTCTTTTTCTGAACTTGTTCCTTGTGTCGGTGAGATATGTAATTTTTACTCGTTCTTGACTTATCATCGGATTTGCAACTATAATAACACGACTGGTGTCACTACTGGAGTAGCAACTGCTTAACATTCCTGAATACCTGACTTCACCCCGATTTTTAGTGGGGTTCATGTTGCTCGATCGTTAGTTTTCTCTGTGGTGTTTTGTAGATCGTTAGTTTTCTCTGTGGTGTTTTGTAGATCGTTAGTTTTCTCTGTGGTGTTTTGTAGATCGTTGTTGTCTCTGTGGTGTTTTGTAGATCGTTTGTTTTCTCTGTGGTGTTTTGTAGATCGTTAGTTTTCTCTGTGGTGTTTTGTAGATCGTTAGTTTTCTCTGTGGTGTTTTGTAGATCGTTGTTGTCTCTGTGGTGTTTTGTAGATCGCTAATTTTCTCTGTGGTGTTTTGTAGATCGTTAGTTTTCTCTGTGGTGTTTTGTAGATCGTTAGTTTTCTCTGTGGTGTTTTGTAGATCGTTGTTGTCTCTGTGGTGTTTTGTAGATCGTTGTTGTCTCTGTGGTGTTTTGTAGATCGTTGTTGTCTCTGTGGTGTTTTGTAGATCGTTGTTTTCTCTGTGGTGTTTTGTAGATCGTTGTTGTCTCTGTGGTGTTTTGTAGATCGTTAGTTTTCTCTGTGGTATTTTGTAGATCGTTGTTGTCTCTGTGGTGTTTTGTAGATCGTTGTTTTCTCTGTGGTGTTTTGTAGATCGTTGTTGTCTCTGTGGTGTTTTGTAGATCGTTAGTTTTTCTCTGTGGTGTTTTGTAGATCGTTGTTGTCTCTGTGGTGTTTTGTAGATCGTTGTTGTCTCTGTGGTGTTTTGTAGATCGTTGTTGTCTCTTGGCCCTTTATCTTTTTGTCCATTATGTTGCCTGTCCTTCTTCGATTTACGGGATTCTGATTACCCAGAGAAAACCACCGACCTGTCGCAAGTCACTGACAAACTTTATCACATAATGTTGTACATCTCGCCCTGATCTAGATTCGAACTCACAACATCAGTGGTGATAGGCACTAGTTGCATATGTAGCTGTAAATCCAACCACCATACGATGACGGCCACTACGACCCCTTAGTACACTGATGACACTCATTAATGTACATGTATATCATTGCCCTTGTACTCATAATGCATTGCATTGTGTTTTTAAATTTGATGGAATTAATTTATAATATTAGTTCATGCTACAATATATAGCTAAACTACTGCTACCGTTTGTGTTAAGTACCAATCAATCAAAATTGGTGTAGACATATTTGATTATTTTGACCCTAAAAAGAAGGATACAATATACATATGATACATAATACAAAGTAGAATGCTAATACTTAAGATACCGGTAATTAATATGATTCGGAAACAAGACACGGTCATATATTAATCCGTTTCCAAATTTGATGGCATTTCATGATGCATGGTTATAATCTTTAAAATACATGTTCATAGTCTTATATCAATATTGCCTTCAATTCACCGAAGCTGACAGAAATGATATAACTGCACATGTGGTGTATAAAGGTGTCAAATTCTGGCCATAATGGATGGCATGATTCGAGAGTGTCACGTTCCTTGTGCATTAATACGCCTTATGTAAATTTAAAAAACGACTACCCTCATTGTAGCTGCTATAAACGGTTTTTCCAATCTTCACCCCTCCCTACCAAATCTATTATTTTAAGTACTCTTATCAAATCAATCGTGGTCCAGATTGTTCCATTTTTCTCTCATTTCTGTATCATTTTTATATTAACTTGTTGAACTTGCTCCCGTAATGGATATGCATGCCATATTTGCCGATGGGCGTTAACAAACCAACAATCAATCAATCATTTATTCTCCATGCAAAGCTATACTATCTATTTCTCTAATGCAATTGATTTCATATTCATCACAGATATTAATACGCATTCCATGCAACATAAAGCATACAAAAATACTCACTTCTGTAGACGGGTTAAATAGAATTCTAAAAGTGATATGATTTATTCACAAAGCAATACAGCTTGAAGGCATATACACAATATTAACATTCATTCTATAGCATATTCATAATGCATAATATCATTTCATACATTCAGAAAATGGTTTGAAATTTATACAATAACATATATTTTAAATTGATAATGATAAATAAATAAAAAGAAATAAATGAACAGAAAGGTAGGGGATTGTGATAAGGAAAAATTTATCGCTGCTAATTTTCTCGGCTTTACAAAAATACTTTCCCAAATTTGTCAGGACTATAATGCAATGAACATACAATAATAGAACAAGCTTACAAACTGATTTATCAATGTGGTAATTTTGTCGACCATTACCTTTTGAGTTTTATAAGGGAGTATTTCGTGTTGTTATGGTTGGTAATGCTGTCGAACCATTTCATTTTGGGATTTGATTGAGGAGCGATTCCTGTTGTTGTTTGTAATGTTGTCGAACCATTTCATTTTGAGATTTGATTGAGGAGCGATTCCTGTTGTTG
>MJUT01000556.1:123504-138030 GCA_002080005.1 Gigantidas platifrons
CTAAGACTAAGACTTTTATAACACTCTGACAGTCCACACTGTTACAAGAGGCAGACAATATAATACTGTTTATTTAAATTAGAGTGAATTTCCCAGATGAAGATCATACCTGACACGTGTCATGTGCACTAAATGATATATCTACGGTTTTTATTACTAGATCTCATATTCATTAAATTCTAAATCACGGTTGGGGGCCGTCGTGGGCGTGATCGTATGGTAGTTGGATTTACAACTACCTATGCAATCAGTGCCTATCACCGTTGATGTTGTGAGTTCGAATCTCGATCAGGGTGAGGTGTGTAACATTCTGTGATGAAGTTTGTCAGTTCGGTGGTTTTCTCCGGCTCCTCCGGTTTCCTCCACCAATAAAACTGATCGCCACGATTAACTGAGATATTGTTGAAAGTGGCGTTAAACACCATTAAGCAAACAAACAAGCAAACACATTGATTAATTTCGTAATCACGGTTTGTCGTACCTTGTATAACCTATTGATTTATCATGCAAAAACAAATAACAATTGCACTAAAAAGCCTGACAGTAACCATGACATTATCTTTTTTATGAAGTCAGTTGGGTAATTTATCAATATTACATGAACACCTTATGGTATTATCCATTGATTTGCTGTAAATATCATTAATTGCACTTTATATGATGACTATGATTGCTGATTTAGTACCCAAAGGGCCAAAGTACGATACTAGAGTAGAGGGTACGCAAAACTTTAATCCTTTTTGTTATCAAAATCCAATGAAATATTGCATGTATTAGTATTCATATATTTTTTTTATCTCAAATAAGTGCACATTATATGATTAAAGGCTTGTTTACAGCACTTCATGCATGTGTAGATGGTGCCGATGCACTCATAAAAAGAAGGACGTTTATGTAAAGTTTGTGAGTACATTGGCACCATTTACAGATGTATGAACTCCTGAAAAGAATCGTTTAATCTTTATGCTTGTTCAATGTCAATCTTTTCCCTATTTTAATCACAGGCGCTCGTGGCACGGACTTACCACCCCCGTTTTTTTCCTAACTTTCTGTTTACAAATTTATTTTCAATAAGATTTCTTTATTTCTTTATTATTTCATCTCTTTTTCCTTATTTTAACTTGTTCGTGTCAATATTAATATAATCTTATGTTAATATCAAATTGCATGTGTCGACCCTATATAGATACTAATAATCCACAAGGCAAGCAACTCCGCAGGTTTAAAAATTGTACCCCTGCTCGCTTCGAGTACATTTATTGCACATTATTTCCATTATGTCTTTAAAACTAGGACATGTATCCATTCCTAAAAGACCCGTCTTTCCGTCCCTGTTTTAGTTTTGTGCATACGATAGCTCAGTTCTCCAGAATTTTAAGGTTTTCACACATTTATTGCCAAATTATTCGTATAAAGACCCATGCTTGACGGAAGTGACGTACCACCTCATTAACTTCAACGATAGGGTCAGAAAAGTTCCAAAAATATTGCGCCAAAATGATAAATTTTTTGAACTTTTCTTTTCTTAGTTCCGGCACGCAAAAAATCATCGAGTTATGAACGGATCAAAAACAAACATGTGACAGTATTCTTGTCCAATCAAAAGGCACGAAAACGATATACATTAATTCTAAAAGAAATATCAGAATATAGACTTTATTTTTCACGATTTATTTGATTAATTAATTATCAGTAATAATTTAATACAACAATAATCCTAGTGTCTTCAAAATGACAGAGATATGATACGTCCATTCGTGATTGATTGCCCCTTTGGTATGCTCTAACGGAAAGATGAAACTTTTAACATATTGTTACTAATATTTCCGAAATTGTTGCGCTGTTTTAGTTCATTTCCACAGACAAATAATTATATTAGATCCACTAAACTGTGTAAGCAAAATAACACTTAGTTCATTGACCAAAGAAACAAAGACCGTGCATTATTGTTTCGGTTAAATTAACGTCATATGCCTACCCAATGAATTATTTACCGATTGTTTTTTATGCCAACTTTAGCAGTATTTCATTATTTCGAAAATAAAAGGGGTCACAGGAAGGTAAAGGGATCAACACCCAAAACGTTTTTTTCTGTATATTACTAATACTTTTTCCTGCATAATTTCTGCACTGCGCTTTGCAAGAAAAAAGGACCAAAGGTGGGCCCAAAGGAACCAATATCCTAAATGATATCCTTTTTTTCATTTTGAATATTATTTGTATGCGTTTTTTTATTTCTTAGAAATCTTTAAAAACAAATCCTATCAGGAGTATTCCAGCATAATTTGTAGTATCTTTTACAGCTTCAGAAATATATGAGAACTAATAGGGACAAACGCCCAATTAAAAAAATCATTGGTTAAAGTTTAACACAAGACTCGTCCAATGTGAAAATGGATAGATTTTTTTTTCAAATATATAGGTGTACTCGATACAACATTATGTGATAAAGTTTGTCGGTGACTTGCGACAGGTCGGTGGTTTTCTCTGGCTACTCCGGTTTCCTAGTAATGCAGGAAACTCGACGAAAAACAACGATCTGTCGAAAGTAAACGACAAACCACTGACCCGCCGGAAGTAACTGGCAAACCACCGACCTGCCAAAAGTAACTGACAAACCACCGAGAAGCCACAAGAAACTGACAAACAACCGTCATTGGTCACTGACAAACATTAATACACTTAGTTGTATCGAATATACCATGCCACGGTCTGTACCTAAGACTAAGACTTTTATAACACTCTGACAGTACCTAAGACTAAGACTAAGATTTTTATAACACTCTGACAGTACCTAAGACTAAGACTAAGACTTTTATAACACTCTGACAGTCCACACTGTTACAAGAGGCAGACAATAGAATACTGTTTATTTAAATTAGAGTGAATTTCCCAGATGAAGATCATACCTGACACGTGTCATGCGCACTAAATGATATATCTACGATTTTTATTACTAGATCTCATTTTCATTAAATTCTAAATCACGGTTGGGGGCCGTCGTGGGCGTGATCGTATGGTAGTTGGATTTACAACTACCTATGCAATCAGTGCCTATCACCACTGATGTTTTGAGTTCGAATCTCGATCATGGCGAGGTGTACAACATTATGTGATAAAGTTTGTCACTGTCCTCCGGCTTCCTCCACCAATAAAACTGATCGCCACGATATACTAGTAGCTGAAATATTGTTGAAAGTGGCGTTAAACCTCATTAAACAAGCAAACATTCATTAATTTCTATATCACGATTTGTCCTACCTTGTATAACCTATTGATTTATCATGTAAAAACAAATAACAATTGCACTAAAAAGCCTGACGCTAAGCATGACATTATCTTTTTTTATGAAGTCAGTGTGTAATTTATCAATTTTACATAGCATAGAGAGTTTATATTATTCATTGATTTATCGTAATATAAATAATTGCACTTTATATGATGACTATGATTGCTGATTTAGTACCCAAAGGATCAAAGAGCGATACAAGAGGGTACGCACAATTTTTAACTTTTTTTTCTTTTATCAAAATCCAATAAATAATTGGTATGTATTAATATCCATATCTTTTTATCGAAAATGAGTACACATTATAGGATTAAACGCTGCTTTACAAGAGTTCATGCATGTGTAAACGGTGCCGATGCACTCGTAAACCGAAGGCGTTCATGTAAAGTTTGTGAGTACATCGGCACCATTTACACATGCATGAACTCCTGAAAAGAATCGTTTAATCCTTATACTTCTTCAATATGAATTTTCTCCCTATTTTAATTATCAAACTGATTTCAGGCTTGCTTTCAATCGGACACTATCGTAGTTTCCCGTCGGAGGCCGCCATATCGTTTACATTGGGTACACAAATAAGTAGTTCCGGCACGCAAAAAATCATCGAGTTATGGAGTTATGAACCGATCAAAAACAAACAGATGACAATGCTCTTGTTCAATCAAAAGGCACGAAAACGATATACATTAATTCTATAAGAAATATCAGAATATAGATTTTATTTTTCACGATTTATTTGATTAATCAATTATCAGAAATTCTTTAATAGAACAATAATCGAAATGTCTTCAAAATGACAGAGATATGATAGTCCATTCTTGATTGCCATTCGCTTTTCTCTTGATTGCTCCTTCGGTTTTCTCTAACGTATAGATGAAACTTTTAACATATTGTTACTAATATTTCCGAAATTGTTGAGGTGTCTTAATTCATTTCCATAGACAAATAATTCTATTAAATCCATTAAACTGTGTAAGCAAAATAACATTGACACCAGAAACAAAGGTCGTGCATTATTGTTTCGGTTAAATAACGTCATAGGCCTATCCAATGATCGATTGACTGATTGTTTTTTTATGCCAACTTTAGCAGTATTTCACTTTTTCGACTATAAAATGGGATGAAAGGGAGCTAAAGGGAATAACACCCAATATGATTTTGTATTTTAAGTCACATATATATGTAATTTTTGTATTGATTTCATTTGAGAAATTCCTCTGTGTAGTGTTGTAGCTGGGGCCCGGGTGACTCAATGAGTTAGGTCGATGGATCTAACAACTCATACAAGCCTAACACCAATACGGCGTGGGTTCGCGCCCAGCTTTGTAAATTACAAAAAAGGGTGTACTCGACTCGCAACCGGAAGTGATCAAATTTACCAGTTGCTTGCCCAGGGTCGGTGGTTCTCTACGGGTACTCCGGCTTCCTCCACCACTAAAACTGGTCACCATGATATAGCTGAAATATTGTTGAAAGTGGCGTTAAACACCAAAATTCAAATTCATATTCTAGTGTTGTAGCTTTTACAATAACAAAGATATGAGGAAGCCATAATGAGCAACAACCAACATTTTGAATTGTATTTTAAATCTGATTGGAGCTTAATGTAGGGAACAAGATTATTCTGTAGATTACTAATGTTATTTTCTGCATAGTTTCTGCAATGTGATTTTGGATAAAAGTGATTAAAGGGGGACGAAAGGAACCAATATCCTAACTGTTTATTATTATTTTTTTCATTTAAATATTATTTGTTTGAAATCTTTAGAACATTCCTATCTGAAGTATTCCAGCATAATTTGTAGTAGCTTTTACAGTTTCAGAAATATATGAGAACTAATAAGGACAAACGCCCAATTTTTTGAAAATTTCATTGGGTTAAAGTTGAACATAACACTCATTCAATGCGAAAATGAATGGAATATAATTTTTTTTATCAAATATATACTTATTTAACAGAAACTGTATGGTTTACCAGTTAATCATATGGTGACGAATACAGACTCAGGTGAACTTTTTTTGTAATTAATTGATTTCACCAACGCGAAATTAACACTGCGTGCTTCGTAAGTATTGTCAAGGTAATATTAAAGTCAGTTAAGAAGATTATTTGTTGATTGAAATTGACATTGCTAACACCTACAAATATTGATATGAACATTTGTTGGTGATGCAAAGGTCTGATAATAGCATAAGATAAAAAAAAAGGAGGGGGGGATGCAAAATGGCAATTAGAGGGAAAGGTATAAATTATCTGGACAGACAACACAACACCAGAAAAGCATAGAGTGCACTCCGGTTTCCTCCACCAATAAAACGGATCGCCACGATATAACTGAAATATTGTTGAAAGTGGAGTTAAGCACAATTAACCTATTACCCAAACCAGAACAAAAGAGACAGCAAAGTTATAAATTTAATCATGTTGAAAATAGATGAAATGTTTCTTTTGCTCAATAGCATAATCCTCACTTGTGAAGTTTATTTGCAGAACAAATCATGTCAAAGCAAAGAAGACAGTGTTTTCACCTTCATATCGGGCATGTTTCTATCAAACAAAAAACTAAACCACTATTGGTCAACCAATCCATTTTAAAGACGATAAGATGAGGAATGATGACAATATATTGTGACAGACAAGATAATGGTTGAATAATATGATGACCAGCTAAGTGACCAATATCAAATTTTATATTTACGGCATACGATAATACATTTGTAGTCGAAAAATTGTAAAGCAAAATTAGTTAAAATTGTTAGTGGAGCAAGTCACTGAGGGTCCTGTACAGGATTAGTGGCTAAGGTTATAAAAAAATGCCTATACCTGAGAGAAATTGACATTTATTTTAATGAATTACATAATGCCACCTGTTTACAGATTACAGAAAAGCAACTTAGTTTTTATAATATAGCGTTACTTTTACAAGACTTGTGCAGCTTCTAATCACATTTTTGCCTGATGAAAATAATGAAATCCTCTTTTATGCTTACAGGAATAAGTATAAAAAAAACTGAAAGATGAGTCTACGTGGTGTCGTTGACCCATACGCTAGTCCTGTGAAGAATCAAAGAGTGAGTTTGTGAAATATCATGTTGTATATTGTCCATCTGTATATTGTACCGATTGTATTATTCTTTTATCTTTGTTGTGACATTGTAGACAAGTATAATTACATATGAAACAGATATGTACATGTACGTGTTTTCTATTATTTGGTTTGTGCATTCTATATTGTTGATGTGCAGTTCGAAATAATTTATAACGTTTTAGTATTTTATAGTGTTGAAGTGTAGTTCTATATCAGCTATTGCGTTTTAATATTGAAACTATAGTAATAATGTGTCATTTGATATAGTTTTTTTTTGCATTTTAATATTGAAACTATAGCATTGATGTGTCATGTGATATATTTTTTGCGTTGAAATATTGATACTATAGTATTCATGTGTCATTACATATATTTTTTGCGTTTCAATATTGAACCCGGGTGGCTCAATGAGTTAGGTCGCTGGATCTAACAGCTCATACAAGCCTATCACCAATACGGCGTGGGTTCGCGCCCGGCTTTGTAAATTACAAAAAGGTGCACTCGAATCGCAGCCGCAAGTGGTAAAGTTTACCAGTTGCTTGTCCATGGTCGGTGGTTCTCTCCGTGGACTCCGGCTTCCTCCACCACTAAAACTGGTCGCCATGATATAGCTGAAATATTGCTGAAAGTGGCGTTAAACACCAAAATTCAAATTCAAATTCAGATTCAATATTGAAACTATAGTATTGATGTATCATTCGATATATTTATTGCTTTGAATTATTGATATTGTCATTCGATATATTTTTTGCGTTTTAATATTGAAACTATAGTACTGATGTGTCATTAGATATAGTTTTGGCGTAGACATATTGATAATATAGTATTGATGTGTCATTCGCTTTACGTTTTGCGTTTTGATATTGAAAATATAGTATTAATGTGTCATTCGATATATTTATTGCGTTGAAATATTGATACAATAGTATTTATGTGTCATTCGATATATTTTTGGCGTATTTATATTGATACTATAATTTTAATGCGTCATTCGATATCAATTATTATGTTATAAGTACATTACTTCCGTTTTTCATTGAAATGTTACAATATGATTGGCTATGAAGTGGTCATATGATTATAAAAGAGATGTTTCACATCCGAATGAAGCTCAAACCCGAACTTGCACGTGCCTCCATGACAACGTCAGATGTAAACAATCAATGGCGTAGTAATTTCCAACAGCAAATAATCTAACAGAAATAAAATTCACAACGAAAAATTCAACTATATTAAATTTTGGTGTGATTTAAATATAATTATAAGAATTGAATGCATTCTTTTGAAGTTTCATTGGGGTATGAAAGCGTTGATCGAACTACATTTTCAACATGAAGCGCTACCGCGCTTCATTGAGAATGTACTTCGGTCAACGCTTTCATACCCCAATGAAACTTCAAAAGAATGCATTCAATTCTTAATTGATATTAATACTATAATATTGATGTGTCATTCGATATATATTTTTTGCGTTTTAATATTGAAACTATAGTATTGATGTGTCATTCGCTATTTGTTTTGGTGTTTTGATATTGAAACTATAGTATTAATGTCTCATTCGAATTTGTTTTGAGTTTAATAATTGATACTATAATATTGATGTGTCATTCGATATACATTTTGGGGCATTATATAGTGTTGCAGTGTTGTTCGATATTAATTATTACCTTCTTGCACTGATGTTATATATGGTGTTGACGTGACTTTAGACATTATTATTATTATATCTTTATTTTATTACATGGTCTACTTTTGTTGACTCAGAATAACATGCATTGAATGTATTTTTATGCAACCTGTCGTACAACACATTTAGTGTTAAACAGTATCAAGTGAATGCATGATAACAAAAGATGAAAATAATAAATTGCTTAAAATCCGTGATGATCAATGCTTATATCAATATATATATACGACATAGCAGATTTAACTCTTTATTCGAAACCGAAGATCTAATGAATAATTATATTCATCCGATTTACGATTTTTTGCTTATGAGATATACACACTACAAAGTCAAGAAAGTCTGAACGGACCAGTTTTTGTGCTAGAAAGTCTGAACAGAGTCTGAAAATTACTCAAAATTGCTGAAAAGTTTGAACAGAGTCTGAACATTACTTAAAAGTCTGAACAGAGTCTGAAAATTACTTAAAAGTCTGAACAGAGTCTGAACAGAGTCTGAACATTACTCAAAAGTCTGAACAGATTCTGAACATTACTTTGAAAATGTTTAACATATTTAAAAATATAATTACATGAAATTTGTTTCAAATGATTTATTTTTCTTGATGTAATTAATTTATACATATAAACCCTAACCTTTTATTTTATTCTGTGCATCATTTTCCAATATTATTCTCAATGAAAACATTCATCTGAAAATATTATACTTATATAAGTAATGTTCAGACTCTGTTCAGACTTTTAAGTAATGTTCAGACTCTGTTCAGACTCTGTTCAGACTTTTCAGCAATTTTGAGTAATTTTCAGACTCTGTTCAGACTTTCTAGCACAAAAACTGGTCCGTTCAGACTTTCTTGACTTTGTAGTGACATAAAGCATAACAACGCTACAATTATATGTTAAGGGTCGTGTATCTATTATTTACGTCAGCTTTATTGTCCATTTGTCTCAATAGACTGTATCACATATTATTAATATGAAAACAATATCCAATGTATAAGAAATCGGTATCATTGTGTTCTACTCATTATAAGACTGTTTGTATAATAAACATCATAAAATACCAACATTACTTCAGTACATGTATTTGAATTTGTATTTAACTTAAACGGTTAAAACAGTGATTAACATTTGAAATATGGACGAAATGAATATCTTCGTAGCTTAACTCAATATCAATCTTCCATTGAATGTAATTGATCTTGGTGTGAATTATCCTATAGAGAAAGAGAGAGGAAAAGAGAGCGGGCCGTCGTGGTCGTGATCGTATGTTAGTAGATTTTACAACTACCTATGCAATAACTGATTATCACCATTAATGTTGTGAGTTCGAATCCCACTCAGGCGAGTTGTACTCTATGCAACATTATGTGATAAAGCTTGTCAGTGACTTGCGACAGGTCGGTGGTTTTCTCTGGATACTCCGGTTTCCTCGACGAATAAAGCTGACCGCCATGATAACACTGAAATATTGTTGAAAGTGGCATTAAACACCATAACCCTAACACCCTTCAGAGAGAGAGAGAGAGAGAGAGAGAGAGAGAGATTTGGAAATTCACAACATATTCAATTTGTTCTGTTCTCTGACCTCAAAATGACATGCAGAATATGAAATATATTATGGTGTTATTTGATATTTACAATATTTATGTTAATTGGAAGATCTGTAGATTGTTTTATGAAGTTTATATCCTTTGAAGATATAACGATCAATCTCTTCATTCTGAAACATATACAGTTTGTCTTACCTCTGTGTCTTGTGCCCAATGCTGACAGTGTCTCTAGATTATTCATTATTGATGGCCCTTCGGTTTTCTCTAACGTTTATCTACCTTTGTACTTGATAGACATTAAACACAATATTGTTATATCTTTGTCACGAAGAAATTTTCAGAGATTTATTGGTGTTACTATGCATATCGTATAAAGAATGACACAATATGTGTACCCTATGTTAAGGACAGACAATGCAATAACCAAAGGAAAGAGGTTAAAAATCTAACAATGATCTATAGAACACAGAAAGACTAGAGAATGAGCACCACCTACCCCACAATAAAGTTGGGTGAAGGCAGGTGCCTCGGAAGGGTAAGCAGTTCCGGATCTATGACAGGCACCAGTCGTGTAAACTCGGTGATAATTATGAAAAGAAAGTTAAAACAGTAAAACAGTGATGGTCAACAATTCCACCAACAAAGATTGTATTATAGGACAATAAATATATCTCAAGGACTGTTAGTTACATAAAATATTGCCAAACAAAGAAGAATAATGCTTCGCCAATAAAAACGTATATATTCAATTTAGTGCACACGGCGAGTTTCTGGATAATAACCTTCAACTTGACATAGAACTTTCTGAAGAAAACAGAACAATTATATCACAGGTGGTGCTATTCTAATGGTACCTAGATTGTCTTTGATATACATTCATATTAGTAGAATTAAATACTCCATTAGGATAACAAAAATGATAATAAATTAGAAACCACATGATTTACCTTACAAAATACGTTTGAAAATTATAACAAGACATAAACACACTTTTATGGTTCAGAATCTGATTGAATTAGAAAGCTATGATACTTGAAAGAAAACATAGCAATTAAATGGAACATAACAAACAACTTCAATGTGCAGGATAAACAAAACATCAAGAGTGAAACCATTGAATTCTAGTTAGAGTGCACAGAGCAAGGAACCACAATACAAACAAAGTAAGTCAATGATTGTTGTTTAACGCCAAGAATTTTTTTTTAGCTATATCATGGCGAAGACGAATTGTAATTCAATGAGATAATGATGATATCGGTTTTGTACTATATATACACGCTTAGCTCAATGAAATAACAGTCGCACGTTTACAAGTCGCTCCATTCGGACACATTATCTTGATCCTGGGCTAACCAGTATTTTCTCTTACTACTTAATATTGCATGCTTACTGGAGATGCTAGACGTACATGTACCAATTGTGTAGTCTTTGGTTTGAACCGACCGAGGCTCGAACACACGATCTACTACACTCGAGGCGAGTCTGCTAACCATTACACCATCAATGGCGAGTCTGCTAACCATTACACCATCTATGGCGAGTCTGCTAACCATTACACCATCTATGGCGAGTCTGCTAACCATTACACCATCAATGAACACACGATCTACTACACTCGAGGCGAGTCTGCTAACCATTACACCATCAATGAACACACGATCTACTACACTCGAGGCGAGTCTGCTAACCATTACACCATCAATGAACACACGATCTACTACACTCGAGGCGAGTCTGCTAACCATTACACCATCGATACGGTTCAAGCTTACCAAATTTGTTCAATAGTAATTATATTATTACTTTGTTAGCCCTTTGTGTAATTGACTTTATTTTCCTGTACTTGTTTAGTTGCGTTGCAATTGATCATATGAACATACAAATCAGTCAGAGTGAAATGGTTTATGCAATCATAGTTGACAAAACAGCATAACTTCAACATAAAGTCAAAGAGGTTATCACTAAACATCGACTAGGACCAACTCTTAGAATAACACCGAATTGGGATTTAGTTATTATGGAAAACAATAATTTGATGTGAATACTGTAATCTGATTAGCTGATCCTCCAGGAGCAACATTTGTTATACTCGATAACCTGGGTTGGTATTATTGTGACGTGGCCTACATATTCATTTGCAAACTATAAATTCAAATAGTCACATGAAATAATCGTTATATTAAAATCGATGAATCATTAGATAGTGTTGTAAAAATCAAATTATAAGGTATATGTTCAATTTTTTAACAGGTTATGCTTGAATAACCTAGATTGGAACAGTTTATGTTTTTTATATCATATAACCTGTTCAAAAATTGAACATACTCCTGAATTATGTTGTTGATTGTATATGTACATTATAGGAAAATACATGTTTATTCATGTGTGCTTTACTCACTGGTAGAACAGTGGGTCTTCAGACTGTTTCGCAGCGAGTAGAAATTAATTTTATTTCTACCGACCGTGTACATGTACATCTATTGTTCCTAATCTACAATTTCAAAATGTCTAAAACCACCGAATCTTATTGAAAAGATAAGCGTCGTTTCACTCTTTTTAAAGGTTGTCCTCCTTTTGTTTCCTATGAATCAGGTATCAGAATACAGCAAAATGTATTCGTATATATATACCTATACTGCATCGCATATGTAATGACGCAAGCTATAAAAAAAGAGATTATATTTGTCATGATATCGATTAAAGGACAATAATTTAATGTAGCATTCCCTGACCCTGATATTGTACTTTCCGTGTTTATGTTGTTATTTGTGTTTATGATAGTGAGTGGTCATTGGCCATATGGGCGGAAGCTTAGATATGGCAATTGTTTTGAATTCCATTTACGTATTAACAGTTATTCTTGGAATATTATCTTACATCGATATCCAATTTATGATTATGTATTAAAATCATCTGTGTTGACAACATTTTATAATTATATATTGTATCCATGTCATATTTGGAATCGTTTGTTAAATAAAAATCCGCAAGATATCACACAATGTCAGATACACGTGATAACTTTTTTTTTTTTAAACTTTTGACCTTGAACGTACCCGATGAATGTTATTCCAGAAACGCGTCGTGCGCACTAAATTTAATATGTACATTTTTATTGTTGTAACAATACTTATAACTATGTAATTATATATCTGATACTTATAACTATGTAATTATATATCTGATACTTATAACTATGTAATTATATATCTGATACTTATATATGTATTTGAGTGCAAAAGATAAATATTTTGACGAGAAAAGATGTTTATATTATATTTGCTTCGTGTATTTTAGAAGTGATACAAATCAACACTCGGACTTTCAAATGCCATGTACTCAAATAATTGATTGATTGATTAATTGTTATTTTACGTAAAGGGAATACTATTTCAGTTATGTTAATTGATTGCTACTTACTCTCAAGTGAATATAATGTCAGCTACATTACATTTTCTATGTAGTGTTTTCTAGATTGTTGTTTGTCCTTTTTCACTAGGCCACTGTGTTGTCTGTCCGTCTTTGATTTGCGGATTCTGATACTCCTGTAGGTATCTTCAAACTCATCTTAATGCCAGGTGAGCAGTAGTTTAGAACATTTAATGACGAGAATTAGCTTGTGACTGTAAAGGGGATATATAATGTATACTTTGTAACGAACCACCATTTACCTTTCATTACAAGATTTAGATACTGCTAATTTACGTGCAATAGCGTGGCCTTCTCCAAAAGCAAAGAACTTATTTACTTCCAGTCCTGAGAACGAATATTGTGAAATAGATTAGTCCAGCACACTACTGCGAAGAGACTACATCATATTGGTATACCTCCAATGTTACCTCTTGGTATGATATGCATTCAAAAGTGTTTAAAACATTTTTTTTTCAAATGTGATTAATTTGGTCTTTGCTATATTGAAAATTGTTTTCCTTGTTCGATTTAGAGTATTCTTTCTCCCTTTGTGAATCTCGTTTGTCTTTTCCGTACACATATTGATGATTACGGTTGCGCTTTGCACAATATGAGCACACTTAGAAATATGGATAAGTCTACAATGTATGCAAAGCATAATCTTGTTTCAATTTGCCCAAGACCAATTAATGCAAAACATCATATCGAAGCTTGACTCCGAAATAGTTGTCGTTTTGAATTGAAATGAATTGTTGTGCAAGCAATTGCGTATAAACGTTTATAAATATGTTATTAAATAGGTAGACACGTCTTGCAAATCAAATGATAAAATATATATTAGTTCATCCCGATTAATGGAGGCGTTTTTAGTGCGATGTAATTAAAGAAAACATTTGTACTTTTTCTTTATAGTACATACAATGCACTAATTATCATTATTATTTCATTGGTAAGATATATAAATTGTCATGTAGCATGCAACAAGGGGGGACATTAATTTATCATCTTATTTCTTTAAGGAAACTGACATATTATTGTGTAAAAGGATAATGCTATAAATTTAGTATTATATCATCATGTATAGCTTCTAATTAGTAATATGTAATGTCGTGACAATTACATCAAATTCTGAAGGAAGCATAAACTTTCCAACAAAAGGAAATTAAATAAAGATACCAGGTTGGTGTCTTTTAGTACATTAGATTATGTGATAAAGTTTAACAGTGACTTGCGGCTGTGGATTTTCCTTCCCCTAATACTCCGGTTTTCTCCACTAATAAAGCTAACCGCCACAATATAACTGAAATATTGTTGAAAGTGGCATTAAAGACCATAAACCACACCAACTAATACATGGGAGAAGCTTGATTGAAAAGTATCATATTTTGGAAGTCAATCTTTCCATGTCTTTTTACTGTTAGTTTATATGTGCATTGTCGTTAGAGATTCAATTATCAGAGGGGTGGGATTCTGCATTGTCGTTAGAGATTCAATTATCAGA
>MJUT01000556.1:139327-163602 GCA_002080005.1 Gigantidas platifrons
ATTGTCGTTAGAGATTCAATTATCAGAGGGGTGGGATTCTGCATTGTCGTTAGAGATTCAATTATCAGAGGGGTGGGATTCCATTAAACGGTTAAACCCCGTTACAATGTTGTGCATGTCCTAATCCAGCACCTGCATTTCCAACATCATATGTCGTGATCTTTTTTGTTGTTGTTGTTGTTGTTGTTGTTGTTGTTGTTGTTGTTGTTGTTGTTGTTGTTGTTGTTGTTGTTGTTGTTGTTGTTGTTCAATTCATTGGGGTGAAAGGTGGTTGTGTCGTTTCATTGATAATGCAAGAATTGTTGACCATCATTGTTTAACTTTCTTTTCATAGTTCTTTTAGTTTTGACACATTATACATTGTGAACGGTAACGGAATGTCAAAATATGATATTTCGCTAGATCACAGGGGGAAGAAAAACAAAATTGAAGAGCGCATATATAACTGAATCATGATTAGATTTATTTATTGCTTTTTGCAAATTATCATGAAATATTCATAGAAAGGAATTTGAGTGATCTGAACATGTTCAACTGACATTCAAATATCTAGGCAATGCATTATTGATTTTAAAGCGAATCAAAATCTTGTTGCCGGGTTAAACTTCTTACCCTTCCGGAGCACCTGAGTTCACCCCCTGTTTTTAGTGGGGTTCATGTTACTCGATCTTTAGTTTTATATGGTGTTGATCGTTGTTTGTCCTTTTGTACTTTTTCTTTTGGCCATTGTGTTGTCTGTTCCTCTTTGATTTACGGATTCTGATTTCCCCTTTGGTATCTTTTGGCCATTGTGTTGTCTGTTCCTCTTCGATTTACGGATTCTGATTACCCCTTTGGTATCTTCACACTCTTCTTATGGGTCCAAACCTCACCAGCCTTGCGAGTCCTAGTCTTGGACTGTCTAATCCGATCCCTGAATATATCAGAATCCTGTTTAAACCGAACTTTTAGTAAAGTCCCAATGTAGAAACTCTTTGCTAATTTAATCTGTGTAGACCGATCGTGAACACCTGTTTATTTCGAACTCAAAAGTTGGTCCCAATGAGGTTTACTGTATATTTAATCTTCCGGGCACATATGTTGTCATTTGTCTAATATTATATATGTAAAACAGAGTCAATGTCATGAACCATCAGTGAAATATTAAATAGTCCACCAGCCCATCAGGAGAAATAATAACGAAAGAATAGTCAACTTTGAACCAAAATCTCTGGTTTGTTTACGCTAAAGAAGCCACTTCTCTGATTTTCAAATTTTGAAGAAATGCAACTTTATGATGTTTTTAATAGATCATGCATGACATGATATATAGGCATTAAACCCATTTCTCTTTAATCGAACCCTCGGGAATATTGTAGAATATACATATATATATATAAAACATTTTGATGTTAACGATCACAATATCCATAATACTAAATTATCTAAAATTTACAGACGAATAAATGAAAGACTTAATCTCCCAGTGATAGATGTATTAGACATTTCATTTGCTGTTCATTAATTGTATTCGAATATTTATGAAAAGAAAGTTTTTAATTCCAACGAACAATCACCTCTTATCTTAACTGAAATCACCGAATGCAAAAAAGAAAACCACATATGACATTATAAATCCAGATCATGTCTTGGGACAGGCACAAACATGTTGTGGTGTTTAACCGCTTAATGGGATCCCACCTCTCCCCTCTTGCTAAACGGATCTCGATCGGCAATACATATTTAAGCAAAATTGTTTCCTTTATGCGTCTAGTATAGAAATAACGATATACTGGACTCCGGAAATGTAGAGTTTGGAAAGAACTGGCATTACAATGATTGGAACATCGCTTGTTTCTGCTCTTTACAGTAAAATGTGGCAGTTATATTATAGGTTAAGAATAAAACATATTTGCATTCTCTGCGAAACATGTCAGAAAGGCTTAGCAAAGTCTTACATTTCAAATCAGATTTCACACTCTCTGCAAAACACACCAGAAAGGCTTATCAAAGGCTTACGTTTCAAATCAAATTTTACACTCTATGAAAAACAGACCAGAAAGGCTTATCAAAGGCTTACCTTTCAAATCAGATTTTACACTTTCTGCAAAACAGACCAGAAAGGCTTATCAAAGGCTTACCTTTCAAATCAGGTTTTAATGCTATAACAAGTAAATTTTATATTATCTAACAGTATAAATATATATATTTGCATATCTATTTACCCAAGATTTCAAGATAAAAGTAAATTAATATTCAAAAAGTTTTCTAGCGACTTGGATAGGAGTATGATCACTACGTATAGGAGAATGTCCGAGTAATACTCCATTCCTTAAAAATAATGGAGCCGAGGCCCCGAAAGGACCGAGGCCCATTGTTTTTAAGGAATGGAAAGATACGAGGACATTCTACAACTTAAAAATCCACCCATTGTACTTTATTAATTTTGTTAATTATTAATCTTGTATAAAAAAAATGCATGGTATCTAAAGTACAAAGAGAACAATAATTCTCCATTCCTAAAAATAATGGACAGTTTTGACAATAGATTTACATAACAGGTGGATTTTAATTTAAGAGAGTGTGTAATAATAATAATATATTTGTGTCTTTTTCATGGAAGTAGCGTGAGACTCATTTAAGCTTCGTGCTACATTTAATTTGTGTCTGATTCATCACATACGAACATCGACCGATCATTTAGGGGAGTTTTACCCCACTTTGAAGACACTTTGTGTCGTGTATCTTATGTTAGCAATATATTGCTTGATTGTCAGTTGCTTAACGTCAAGCGGCATATTCCAGATACGAACGAATTCAACGAAATACATATAATAATCATACAAAAATAAGGGACAATTGGGAAAAACAGAGCAAATACGCTTTGATTGCTCGTGGGAAAATGTGGAGAGTTGGGGTATGGACGATAAATATTCGCCTTTTGTAGTAGTTACAGTGCTGCTACTACTTCCTTTCGGAATAAATGAGATCCACTTGCAAGTAGCATGACACTTGCCAAACGTGACGTCCACTGTAGTCCATGATATGGCTTTCTGTATCATAACCTGGCATATCCCAACCCCAACATCTCAATCGAAGGATATGATACTCCTTTATAAAATGTAATTTATTAAAACTTAAGTCAATCGCCCTCACGCATAGGTAAAGATTATAGCCTTACCCTTATGTAGACCCGTTGATTTATTGTGTCCGATATGATATTTACATAATTCGGCTTTCCAATGTTTTGACTATAAGAATACCTGATGAAGGTTATTCCCAGAAACACGTCAACCACGCTAAACTATATATCTATGTTTTTATCTATATTATCTTTGTTTATTTACGTATAGTGCTGTCCAACACATATCGCGTTGTGTTTTGTTTACCCTATGTTGCCAGTTTCCCTTGATTTTCCTTTTTTGATTGCTCTTTCGGTATTCTCTGACGATTATTTAATTCATTGACCGCATTTTTAAGTATGATATTTGGAATACTTCCCTGATGATCAACCAATTTGAATGGCTTGAAACAATAATGATCTCGGAAGGAAGACTTTGTATTCAGTAGATAGATTTAGCAACAACCCAAATTATGACCCGGATACGGCGCATCGACCAAAATGTACATGGTTCAAGTTCAAATTCACGTATTGTCTACAAACGCTATCATTGATTTGATCTGAAACACTTCATTATATTAGAGATCCATTGAGTGTATAACCAATTGATGCTTCTAAGATTAAAGCAAACTATCCAATCAAATATGCTTTATCTCAGCTTCAATACATATAGCATGTCATTCTATGACACCAGGAAGTTTGTACCTCAATAAGGTATATATAAATATAACAAACAAAAAATGATGATTTTTACTTATAAAGATCAGAGACTACCCCATACATTTATTGAGTTCTGCATCGGATGACAAAATCCTTCTGACATTCAGGATCATAAAGGAATTATCATTAGATAGCAATCTCATTAATTCACAGTTAGTTATATATGTCGATACACTGTGTAACAATAAAAATATATACTTTCTGTTAGTTTCTACAGTAATAGTTGTGCAATTGCTATTGAGACATAATAAGACAATATGAGATAATATTTTTGTCAATAATATACAATCGCTGAAACGCTTGAATCATTTGAGCGTTTTATTAAGGAATCATACTAACACAGTATGAGATGGTACATGTACTATTACCAATAATATACGATCACTAAAACGCTTGAATCATTTGAGCGTTTTAATGAGACATACTAAGACAGTATGAGATGATTTATGTACTATTGCCAATAAGAAACAATCACCAAAACGCTTGAATCATTTGCGCGTTTTACTAAGGCATACTAAGGCAGTAAGGGATGGTACATGCACTATTGCCAATAATATCAATCACCAAAAACGCTTGATCATTTGAACATTTAATCTTATTAGCATTCTTCCAATAGTACCAGTAGCATTACACTACCAAACCATTTGACATCAATATTATTAATATGTTCACGGAAGAATGAAAGGCGAAAAGTTGAAAACGCGAAAACTCAAAGTGACTTCCATATTGTTCTATAGATTTTTTAAATAATAATAATCAGCAAAGAGTAAGGCTTACCTACAGTTTAGTGGCATTCCTTGAAGTCAATAAATGTTGTTTCAATGGTTCCGATAAATAACATTTTTAATTCCGAAATTTTCGATGACCGTCGTTATTTTCCCTGTAAAAATGTATCTTTACAATAATCCAAATATGAAAATGGTTATCCAACAGTAAATGTCAATTTTCCTCTTATATTGTAATATAATATACACATAATTTCCTGTATGAGTCATTGGTTCCCATTGGCTGTCCTTCTCAATGGGGGATATTTATGTTCCTGGACAGTGTTCTCTGCTTTCTGTACAGTACTTTCATTGATATTGTAGCACATTATTTTTTTAATTACGCAAAATCTAGTATTACATTTATATCTTTAGAATTATTTACATCATTTGCAGATACCTCGATGATATAAACAATTTCAATAACTGCATAAATCCCAAGACGATCTATTGTTGGACATGTGTGGGTGAAACGTAAATTATATTTTTTCAAGTCGGGGAGAAGTGTGGGCAAACCTTTTATACTACATAGCTGTTTATCATGTTTACATGCAAATGTGCAGTCTAGTGTAACCAAGTGAACAAGATTGATTCTGGCATTGGTGTGTACTTTTATATAATTAAAGAAATATACTCAGAGATAAAAAAAAACAAAAAACAAAAAACAAAAAAACAAATAAAACATATCCAATATCATTCTATTTTCATATCATAACGTACTACATAATGTCCATACAACAACTTCTCAACATGGCACTATTTTGTGTTTATGCGCATTGATTTCATATTTACAGTATATATTCGTTTTCCATTTTGTTTTTTTCATTTAATTGTTATTTTTTATCTAAACAATACTGGTTGATAATTATGTATGAATATTTGTAAGTTAAATATTGCCAAAAATAAAAACAAATAAAAATTCCAAAGAATTATTTTATCGTGGACTAAACACTTGTTCACATAAGAAAAAACATCTCAGAAATAGTTTCATCAATGGTGGTATTTGAAGTCAGATATCATTTGCCAATTAATTAGCTAGATTGAAACTTCATTAATAGTTCACAGCTACTTTTAATAATATGACACCATTTGGACTTTGAAATATAACTGCCTCTCTTTAGACCATTATAATGAATTGGTATATTTAAATATGCATTATTAAATGCTCATTGCCATCTTGTCAATATGGCGGATAAATGCGGAATATTGTAGTGCATATGATATCAGATAAGAAGCATCATGGAATTGTCACGGGAATTATTGCTGACGGGTTCAGAATGTGAGCAGCAATCAGCACAAGCTATTAATATATGTACATATGCAGTATGTATTTGTATTTGTATTTAAGTACGATTCTTGTATTCATAATATAAGAAATTACAAGTTTATGAATACAAGAAAATACACGTGTAATTTCTTATATTCATACACGTGTATTTTCGTATATTTGTTTGCATTCATACACTTGTAAGTTCTTGTATTCATACACGTGTATTTTCTTGCATTCATGCACGTATATTTTCTTTTATTCATACACGTGTATCTTCGTGTATGCATACACGTGTATTTTCTTGTATTCATGCACGTATATTTTCTTGTATTCATACACGTGTATTTTGTTGTATTTATACACATATATTTTCTTGTATTCATGCACGTTAATTGTCTTGTATTCATACAAGTATTTTGTTGTATTCATACTTGTGTATTTTCTTGTATTCATACACGTTAATTTTCTTGAATTCTGCATATATTATAGAATATAATCACAAATGAATAAGAATTATTCTTTCGACCAGCTGTCCAAAATTTGTTGTTTTTTGATGCATTGAATGTTGATCGTAGTTAGTTTTGCAAGTTCAATAGACAGACGACGAACTATTCTATGTTATGGGCTGGTTGCATTATTTTCATGCGAATTTTGTGTTTATTTGCAATTATTTATATATTACAGGGCAGGGGCGTTGATACTTTAACGCAAAAACTCCCGTGCGTATGCGTCATTGAAGCATCAAACGTTGAATTTCATTTGAAAATGGTGTTTGTAAAAGGGCAACAGTAAAACAATATGATCATTACACTGACCGATATGCGATTTCGACAAATTCAGTTGAATTGTAACCTACCAACACACCTTGGAGGCATTCCAGTTCTTTTTATATCAGAATCCTCAAGAAATGCACAAATTGTATATGGATGGACCTTTAGTAATTGCTAAAATGTGGCTATTTTTCCATCAGGTAAACAAAGAAACGTTAATGAGTACCGGAGGGCCAATCAAAAATGGACAATCTAGAGAAACTGACAACACTGGCTGCACAAGACAAAGAAAAACAAAACAAACAAAAAACACAACACAACATGTGTTGAACACCACTGTACGAAAAATAAACACAAATAACGTAAAAAAGACATGAGCTCTCCAACAAGCAACTGGAGGTAAAGACGAACCGAACATCGTTTTTATGCGGAAATTGTTGCGGACGATACGGAACTGAGAATACATAGTAGGACACCACAAACAACTGGAAAAAAAGATGAACAACACGAAACCCCCCCCCCCCCCNNAAAACGGTTTTTATCTAAAATTATAATCTCAAATCGCAAGATATGTGTAAGATTTCGTGGGAGGGTACAATGTTACGGGACACCCACCTTTAACGCTCCCAGACACTTCGCCGCCAGTTCATTTAACCTTTGATATACCACTGACATCAAACTCTCCATTCCCTGCGATCATTCATCGAAAAATAATTTGAAGTCGATTTATATTGTCCTCGATTCAAATGTCAGGATTAATTAGATCAGTCATCTCTACAATATATGTCTACCCTAACATTACAATTGTACATCTATATATCGATTCTTGTGCAGTATGTACCAAATACTCTCCGTAACAATATGATGTCAATATTTATCATATGGTCTTCAAATGACAATATCCTCCGATGTTAAGGAAAGGAAAATTTGCAACAAATTTATTGAGCAAATGTTGTTACTCAGAGTTGTCGTTGGTAGTCCGCTGAAATGTAAAATGCTTACACCCTTTCAAAATACCCAATCACTTGTGATAAGCGGAGCATCTGCCCATAATAGTATGGTAATTAAAAATAATAATATTTTGCATTACATATTCTACGTTGATTGTAATATTTTTCTTCGCATGAATATTACTGAAATGTCATTGAAAATCTGAAAATCATTAGAAGACATTTCATTATTGGAAAACTTTTCTTCCACACATATGCAATATTGATATATTATTGGCCTTATGGTGTGGATGTTTTCGATATTTTCTATTTTCGGGCATTGACGTTATTTTCTCTGACAACACCTTCTAATGTCTTTATCAATCACTACTATTGATGATCTTAGACCTTACGTCATTGTTTAAATCTTCGTTTTTATTACTAAATTATGAAAAGGAAGTTCAAACAGTGATGGTCAGCAATTTCACGAATATCAACAAAATCAACTATCACCTCTCACCATAACTCACTGATCATAAAATACCATGACATAAGGATTGATATTTTTCTCCCAAGTATTCATAGTATGGTCGACATTATTTGGCAAAGCTGTTATACATTGTTGTATAAACATCAGTAGAGGAAGCAATGATGCAATATTCTTCCTATATAGTTAAAATTTATGCCTAGCAATTATGTCAAAACCACGGTACCACGTTGCTAGTATATATGTATGCATTGCACGACTCTTCTCTGCCCATGACAATGTTCCACATGATTACAAAAATACGTCAGCAGATGGTCATCGTCTCCAAAAAAGTTTGGCGACCGTCTTCAAATTAAAGCATCGTCATGTGTCAAAGTTGATTTCTTGTACCTGAAATAAAAAAATTTAGTGCACGATTTTAGGAAATACAACGTTTTTTTGTGCCATTGCAATATTTATGAGTAAATAAAACTAACTATAAATAGAACTGAATCATGAACGTCTTTCACAGAAGTCAGAATATCAGAACATATTATAATCGGATTTCCAATTCAATGTTTTGCCACAAGACAAAATCAAAATAAGAGAACATTTTTAGAGTATTTTCGTACCTATGTACAGGACAGCATCTCTTAGGATTTCACATGACATCTTTACTCATGCTCAACTGTGAGAAATCAAGCCACTGTTCTCTTGGGAAACACCATCGTATTATGCATAACGTACTAGTTATCCCATAATTATAGACCCCATGTCATATAAAAGCTAAAAAGACTACGCATCATGTAAAGTGCATAGCCACACGACAATGCCTCGGCTGATTTATTGTATAATATAACATCATATTTCAATTAAATAATCTCCATAAGATATATGCAAATAAAAATAAAAATTTATCAATTATTTGAATGATTATTTTTGCATTGTTTAAATGTATTCTTGCGCAGTTATGAAACTGTGAGATATGCGTGAAATCTTGCAATCAATATTTGATCTACACATGACCTAATAGATACAAGTTTCTTAATAATGAATGTTATAATGTATAATTATCTCAATGTCATGGAGTAAAATATATGTCTTAATAGGCCTAATAAGAGAATAAATTACCTTCTTCTACAAAGAAAACACTTTAAATTTCCTATTTTGCTGTAGCAATAATGATATTTCTAGTCTTAGAGATAGGTATTTGCTTCGTTATTATAGTATTTATCCAAGTCGAAAAAAAATGTATAGGCTCTTTTCAATATGTAATACTGAATTATACAAGAGACTGGCTTTGTTCCTAAAAAACATTAGTGCTTTACTTTAATTTTGTTGTATTAGTAATTGTATTATTTAACATAATCTACTGTTTCTTATTTTTTGCATGCTGTTCTGTCATGTTTATTGTAAAAATGTTATGTTTATTGACCTCATGTTACACATATATGTATTGTGTCTGAGTGTTATCAAATAAAGTTATCAAAGCTATCAAAGTTAAATACATTAATAAATGTTGCAATTTATACATTTTGAAATCACAAAAGTGAAATAATGTACATTTTTAATGTACTGTAAAATAACAACTAAATAGACCACCATAATGGGACTGAAATGCAAATGAACAAAAACAAGAATGCTCCTTCATGCATAATATTCAGATACATTTTAGGATCATCTTCATGCATTCTATATGTGTGCAATAAAGTAATTTAGTGCAAGAAATTATGTTGTTTTCAACGACTTTCAATCCAGTTTGTATGATTGTGCAATACTGATTATTAACATTTATTTTATTACTGTATCATTGTACACTTCAATTTAAAACTGCATAATCCAACAAGATATGTTTTACCCGTTAAAATATGATCACACTGTAATATTTTTATTTTGTATCTGTAATTATCTGGTTAAAGAGTCGATAATTTGATGACAATACTACACAAAAATAGTTTAATTTGACGCTTTACTGGTGCTAGAAATGTTTCATCTTTGTTTATTGTAAAATGCAAACGTTTTAAGACTGCGTTAACGTAAGTAAAGCATTTGTTTTTTTATCAATTAGTTTAATTTTAAAGGTTAATATGGGTGCTTCTATTTAAAAAAGAATAATAAAGATTAAATTATTTGTTTGAGAATTTAATTGGTTAACAACTAGGGGGTGTATCTTGTCGGTCCCCTTCTTGTGACATATAACATCTTAATGGTTCCACATTTATGTATCCTTTACCAAAGATTACATCTTTTTACAATTTCAAATTAAACCCATCATTTGCACGTTTCAGATAACATGGATAAATATGCACAAAGTAACAAAGTACTACTGACTTAGCTCGCCCACTTTCTGGAAACATATTTAAAATTAACAATGTTTAAAAAAAAAAGTGAGATATTCTAGAACAGATAGACTGTTATTTTGAATATTTTGAACAAAAATAGAGAATTTAAACAATGATTGCCGCCTTCACTTTATTCTACATTAGACATCGGATTTTCTATCATATAACTCCATTATTTATCCAACTGATGACGTTATTAAACTAAGAATCATGTCAACTATTGTTACCATGGCAACCAAACAACCCCATTTCGTATCTTCAGAAAAGGTAAAAAAAAAATAGAATTTTCATTATCCATTTTCTTTTATAAACAGGGTGGTATGTGAATGATGCTTATTTGTATCCGCTCATTAGACACTTGTCTTGAACATATAAAAATAATCGTGTGTAGCCTCTTTTAGATTTGTTTTGGAAAAAAGTGTTTTTGTACTATACATTTGTTGGATTTTTTAGCAAATACTATACAACTACATTAGTACAAAATATTTCTACTTTTCTAAAATGTATTTCCTGAAATTATCTTTTTCACATAACTTACAACCAAACTAACTACTAAATAAACTTTTAACCTTAAATTATGTGAATGGTTGCCATGGAAACAAAAATAAACATTTTAAATATAAAATGTATTTCATATCATGCTAACATCTTAACATTTTGTTTCGGTCACAAAGATTTCCATATTGTTGATTTTATAACAACTAAATGCCAACTCTTAAACTGATAACAATGCAAAATTTAAATAATGTCCATGGTGGCCATGGAAACAAAAACACGGAGTTTAATAAATCTGAAATTCAAACCCTAGCATTTAAATCTCAATCATTTTTAAAATCAAATCTGCTAATTTTCCAATTGTAATTTTCAGGTAGTATAAGATTATTATACTAGAATAGTACTATACATTTATTGTACAATTCTAGTACTATTATTTTAAGTCACGTTTTATATACTAAAGATTTGTTGTAATCACATTTTCACATTTTACAAAGTTGGCATTGTTTGAAGAGCAGCAGGCCAAATTTACGGGCTTATTTAAACAACTCCAGGGACTTACAATCTTACGACTTTTCACAATGTGCCAGAGGGTTGTATTCTATTCTGCAAATCATGTTATGCCAATGATCCCTCTTTTAAACATTATAAATTCCTATAATGTAATCTGGAAAATTGGTTTTGCATGCACAGTCTATTTGTTCATAGAAACATGTACCCCGGTACATGTCTGTTTGCCCTTTTTGACATCTAGTTCATTAATAAAACATCATTATGGGATACTTATTTTCTATAATAACATCACATGACATTTACTTCACAACAGGATAATCTGATTTGTTAACAGATCACCATAAGGAAAATATATACCAATATTATTGACCTTCCATGAAAAAAAGAAAATTAGAAAACTTTTACATGGTCATTAGTCTGTAACAATGAGGTCAAAGTAATGTCATAAGTTTGTTTGGTTGTTCTAGGTATAAAGATGGCTCCTATGAATAATGCCAGTAATACCTATGTCCCGCCAACCTAGAACAAAATATTTAGATTGTTCAGAATTCACAGAATTGGAGAGGCTATAGTTGGAGGCAGCTCGAATTATCACCGGACTTCCAATCTTTACCAACACAGAATATCTATATAGAGAAACTGGCTGGGAGAGATTGGAAGGAAGAAGAACTAGGAGAAAGCTCCAATTATTATATAACATCCAAAACAGTAGCACACCCCTCTTATTTACTCGATCTTATTCCCCCAACAATCCAAAGTACGACTATTTATCCCCTTCGAAATGGCAACGATATTATTGTTCCATTCTGTAGACTATCTTTAACTAGAGATTATTTTGTCCCAGCTACAGTAAGGGAATGGAATAGCCTTAACCTCTCAGTGCGTAATCTTGACACATTATCTAAATTTAAAAAGGCAATCCGCAGTTCAATCTCAGTGCCAATTCCGAGACACTATTCTTATGGTCCTAGAAAACTAAATATAATTCTAACACAGCTTCGCTGCAATGCATCTTTCTTGAATTACGATTTACGTAAAGTTAAAATTTTATCAACTGCTTCATGTAACTGTGGCGCACCATGTGAAAATTCTCATCATTTCTTTTTTGATTGTGATAAATATACAGATAATAGGGAAATATCATTTAATAGTCTTAACTGGCTACCTTCTAACATTAATATTGATGTAAATATACTGACAAAAGGAAGTGATCTCCTAACATGTCAAGAAAATACAACTATTTTTAAACATGCTTTTAAATATATTAAAGACTCCAACAGATTTACAATTGTCTAAATGATCTAAAGAACCAACACACATCTCCAAAAGTATTTATTCTCTTTTTTTTTTCTTTTTTTATTATCGTATACAATACTAAACCTATGTTTTGTATATAATCATTCTTTGTTTATTTAACTCTATGCTATTATATACATATTATATCCTTTCATTGCGCATGCTAATCCATATTGTTAACTATTGTATTCGGGAGAAGACTTCATAAGTTGGAAAAACTTGTGTCCAATCCCTATTTGTTATATTTAGCAAATAAAAATATGTTGAAACTAAAACTAAATTCACAGAATTCATAGCAACTTCTGTCATCTGAATATGTGATTTTAGATCCCCATCTTTTACTGTTTGTAAATTAAATCAAAGAGCATAAAATTGGTATTTGTTGCTTCTACGCTAGGCACGCGCCATTAAGAAGAAAGAGTAAAGACTGGTTGGTTCGCAATTAGGTTAATGTGTCTGAGTGGGGCAACATGTCTATCCACGAAATGTTGTTTCAGTGAACTAGCAAAAGCGTCTTGCCTAGTACAAAGTGGACATCATCTTATTGAAAATTAACTTGTTCTCGCCATGATATAGCTGAAGATTGTTGAGTTGTCATTAAATAACAATCACTCATTCTACTGTTTGTTGCTTTGGGTTTCGAGGCGGTAAAGAAAACCTTGATAAAAATGCAATCTGACTAGGAAGGAGATATTATTCTGGAGAGAAAAATATTCTCCCAGATTCATCCCTGCACACTATCATACTTCTGCCCTGGACTTACTTCCACTACTTTCCCCTCCTACAAAAATTCATCTAAGGTAGTCTTTTACCTTCTCATTAAAACGTACAATTTTTCTATCCCTCTTCAGTGCTAATTCCATTTAGGCCATTTCTGTGGTAGAATCACCATAATCTAGCCTAGAGTTTCTGGACAAGACAGAATGCTCAACTATACTTAAGCAATATTATTTCCATTTGTTTTTAATGTCGTTCAATCATGTTTTATGCTTGTCAAAGAGAATATGAGATTCTTAATTCAAATATGTTTGAAAAATGTTTAGTACATATGGGTTCTGCACCTGAAAATGTGCCTTGCATTGCATTTAATGGTTGGTCAGATGTCACAATTTCATTTCCTATGGTAACCTTATTTACATTTTCTTTCTTTTTCTTGACATTATCCATTCTTCTTTTGATGGCAAAATTAATGATTCATGAACGATAAGTCCTAGTGATGATGAAGTTGATGGACATATTTCCTTGACATCATCTTCTGTGTATAAAATATCATCTCCAATTTCAAAAGATTTCCAAGCAAGATGATAAAAGATGATTTGATAAACATTAACTTTTGTATTTCTTTCCAAAAGACTACTTAAATTTATTAAAAAATGAAAATAATGATATAGATAACAAAACTAAAAATAGAAATAAAATGAAATTGTTAAATAATTTAAAACTTACAGATATTAGAGGCAAAATCATTAATACAAAGGAGGTTAAGATTAAAATAATACAAAAAATATTAAATAAAAAATCATTACCAAAATGTCAAGATAAATGGAATAATGTTTATAATGAAGAATTTCACTGGCCAAAAATTTGGATTAATCTTAAAAGACTGGACATCAGTAATAAAATTAAAGAATTCCAATGGAAATGCATCCATAACATTATTTACACCGAAAGTAGACTTAGAAAAATGAACCTATCCAATGGAAGATGCCACCTTTGTAAAGAATGAAACATTCAAGAAGATCTCCAACATTTGTTTTTTAAATGCACTATAACTAACCGATTCATATCAAACATCACAATTTTAATAAACACTTTAAATATGGGAACTGTTAACTTAAATGAGAAAAATATGATGTTTGGGTTCAATATGGGGGGGGGGGGTAAACATGAATTTCTATTAAATACATTAATTTTTATATCTAAGTGGTCTATTTGGAAGGCAAGAAACAAAGTTAAATATGACAAAATTCACATCAATCAGAATGTTCTTTGTAATATATGGAAACAGACTTTAAAATCTGAACTAAAAATTTTGCTAACGACCAAATGTAATGATACAATAGATAAAACCAAAATCTTGACAATTCTATCTGTGATTAATTAGTAAGTAGTTATAATATACGAGTACAATGCATGTATGTAAATGTTATATGTTGAAGATATCATAAAATGCCTATATAGATTGACTTACATGTTGATTTTATAATTGATAAATTTAGTTGTATTTTTGAAATGGGATCATGTGGACTCTAATTAATCTCTTACTAACCCTGGGTAAGAGATCTATTGTAAAACAGGGAACCTTAGATTATTTTATGCTTACCTGGGCATCTAAGGTGTTTTGTTAACAGGCGAGTCAAACAATAAATATTATGTTATTAAAAAAAAACAAAAAAACTTTTGTATTTCAATTTTTTATAGGTTTTTACAAGTACACCACAATGCGGAGCATCCATCCTTTTTCTATAGATTAGATTAAACATATTTTATTGCTAAATATTATAACAAATGGATCGGACACAAATTATAACAATTTACAAGGGTTCTCTCTACATAATAAATAATTACAATAGTACTTGCGTCAGCAATAGTAAAATACAATATACATATACAACATTATAAATACATTCTTTGAAAAATGACAATGTTCTATGTAAAGTTTTGTAAAGACTTATTAAGAATGGATATCTGTTAATGTAGCTGTTCTATGTAAAGTTTTGTAAAGACTTATTAAGAATGGATATCTGTTAATGTAGCTGTTCTATGTAAAGTTTTGTAAAGACTTATTAAGAATGGATATCTGTTAATGTAGCTGTTCTATGTAAAGTTTTGTAAAGACTTATTAAGAATGGATATCTGTTAATGTAGCTGTTCTATGTCATTTTTTTTTCGGTCACATCTAAATATTCTGTAGATGAACCGATAATTTACAAACTCTCAGAATATAGAAAGACCCAAGTAATGAAAAACCAACATGCATTGTTGAAAATTAAGAAAACATTGCTGCCTAGCAGGAAAAAAAATATTGGAATATGCTCTCATGCGTTGGAGCCAAGTAATTTTATGGCAATTTTGAATTCAAAGGCACAGGGTGACCCAATACTTACCGAATATATAGTTACAATGTAGTACTAGTAGCAGGGAGAAATATACTTCCTCTGATATCCAGGATGAGATCATTAACATCGCACAAAAAATCATATTGGTACCACAATAGTTTGTAACTGAATGCAAAACTAATATTTTTTCGCTCTCATAGCCCATGAAACAACAAATATTTTGACCCAGTAACACATATCGGTGTGTTTTCAATGCCTGAGCAGGGATCAGTATTTGTGTCTGCTAAGGCAAGAAGTGTAGATTTTGAACTATTTTAAACATACTATGTTAGCTTAGGTAATTAAAATGGTACCTGGTCATGCCTTCTTGGATACTCTTAAATATCTCGAGAATGCACCATTTTGTGTTCAGTAAAAAAAAATCTTGGCGAGAACCAACCCTTCTGCTGTCCACTTTATTTAGCCCTAGCTACATGTATGGCCATGTACAGTGATAATTCCAATTATGTAACTTCGGTATAGTTTTCATAACTAGGTGATAACTAACAATCAACTGTATTGTATTTCGAGCTTTACAGAGGTAAATCATGGGTATTACTAGTACTGTTGCAAATTAACAGCATTATGTTACACATTATGAGCAAAACCGGAAGTAATGAACGGTAAACAAACAATATTTACACAGAATGAAAATAAACAGATAAAATATTAAATTAATAAATGTCATCATCAAAAATTATTGCTATTTTAACCAATAATAAATAAAAATAGATAATTAAAGATTTTTACTCCAAAGGTTTAGATTACAACCTGAAATAAGTAAAATGTTATTCAATGTGAAGTTCAACAAGAGTTGTTCTTGGGATAGTGATTTGGAGCGGTTAATATAAAACAAAAAATAAACAAAATTGACACTAGGCTACAAATGAAAAAAATCAATATAATGTAGAGGAGATCCAATATTTTTCATTGTGCTATATAGTTTATTACAAATAGTTGTGATATATAGTTTATTACAAATAGCCTTTTCACAGCAGATATGTGTTCTGTTATCTAGCCTTTTTATTATACTTTATTACATACTTAGTTAAATTAAAGGCATTTTTGCATGACCAATATGACCGGAAGTAAACTGTCCATATTTTCACACCCCGGGAAAATAACTGGTTATTGGTTTACTACAAGATCATTTCCATATCGAGGCCCATATTGGCCCGGGCCAATATGGGCCTCGACTTCGTCTCAGGCCAATATGGGTGTCTCTTTTCTAGATGTCGGAAATATGGGGGTCTCGGGATGATAACCAGGCCAATATGGAAATGCCCATGTATTAATCTGTATTTATTACATACTTAGTTAAAATAAATTTGTATGACCAATATGACCGGAAGTAAACTGTCCATATTTTCACACCCCGGGAAAATAACCGGTTATTAGGTGCTCCTCGTGCGTTTCAAACAAAATAAACAACTTCCGGTGTTTACGTCTGCAGATGTCGGAAGTATATAATAAATAGTTTAATACATGGGCATTTCCATATTGGCCTGGTTATCATCCCTCGACCCATATTGGCCCTTGACTTCGTCTCAGGCCAATATGGGTGTCTCGGGATGATAACCAGGCCAATATGGAAATGCCCATGTATTAATCTGTATTTATTAGTCAACAAAATGTGACCATACTGATTTTAATATGGGTATAATAGCAAAAATAGCATAAAAAAACAATTGCCTTTGGATGTACATTTTTTTTTACTTTAAATATGTCATATAACAAAAAATGGAGTGAATTGATGACATAAGGTAAATCATTTTTTCTTTATTTTGCATGATTCTTAAATGGAGCCATATTTAAGGTCAGACATAATTTTTTTGTTATTAAGCATTATTAAAAGCTAATATTTGACGTTATGTATTCCTGCAGGTATCGTCTGTTAGTCATTCTTATTAATGGCGCGTAATGTAATTGGGCAAATTATCACAAACATTTTTATATACATGTTATAAAACATAGACATCTGTTTTAGTACGCATGGTGCATTTCTGGAATAACGTTGCATTTTTTGTGATAGTGTGTGGCCATTTGTGTGTAAGTGTGTGACCTTTTAGAGTTGAAGCGAGTCTGTGCTGGATTTTTGTTTCTTTTATCTATATTGTAACGGGCTAGGCGGTTAACTGTAGTATCTGTACTACTACCGGGTAATTTGCTGCCACCACCGATGTTAAAGTACACCGGAAATTACTCTGGATTTGACACACAAATCTAGGAAATTTACCTGAAACTTGAAACCAAAGTCTCAGAAAAGTTAGGTTAATACCACAGAACCAGATAAAATTATACCATATACCGACGGGATATTATCAAGCCAATTTAGTATGGACCACGGGTTTAATTTATGAATTATAGAACACAGCACTAATACAATCGGACAAAAGGGGGAGTCTAAAATAACTTTCCAGTGCTCTAGTCTGGCAATAAATTTACACTCTGCCTCTCTTGTATCAGCGGAGACCACACTGACAGCAATCGAGTAGAGAGAGATATCGGGAAAAATACTCAGACTATCGCACGGGAAAATGCACGGGATGACCTATCAGGTAATCAAACAGGCTCTTGTGTGGACAAAGCAAGAGACACAATTATCTTACGAGATAGAAAATAGGATAATCGCAGGGTACTTAGGAAATACCGTGAAATTAACACAACTTGGAAGGGGGGATTTTACTTAGTATCGACAAGCAAGATAATAAATTTGGTTCAGAATATTTTATATATATTATATTACTATATAATTGTCTTAAATGAAATTTACGCTAACCAGTTTATAAACACACATAAACTGAACTGTTAGTGGGTCCTACTCACGAAACAAAACAAAAATAATTACACTGATCAACTTTGATTCTCAAAAATTGAATGTCCGGAAATTCCTATGTCCAACCTAACAAAACCTATTTAACAACAAAACATAATTTAACAAAGTAAAACTACAGGTGTGGGTGGGCATGGCATGGCATGTACTTATTTATTTAATATGAACGAAAGCTTAGCAAAAAATTGATAAATTTAGCACTGACCTGACTAGAAACACTAGCAGAAATGTCAGTGAAAGTCCGAAAATATACCCTATAAACAAATAACAATCTCTGATATCGATCTACAAGTGAATCAGTTATAGAATGTAGAAAAATGAAATAATTAATTATCCTTACTAAAATAAATTTAAACCGAACTCCACTAGAACACTAGAGAAAATGTCCGGTAAAAGAAAATGCCAAATAAAACAATATTCCGTCAAAAGGAATATTCTGTTAACAAAAAATCTAAAATACTTTATCGTAAAGTTCGCAAATAATCGTTACTTATCTAACCTATCAAAAGAAAAATCCTTTAAAAAAATAAATTGACAACTCAAAATCGTCTGCTTTGATCAACCTTCAAATGAGAAAAAGACCCAGAGCAGAAGACGCTGCTCTTATTTATACCCAAAAATCCTGCCGGGATAACTGCCGGTATGATGACATTTTACTCCCAACCAAATCCCGACAATGCACTCGCCAGTGAAAATAAATCCCGGCAGCCATAAAATACAAAGTATTTACACAAACAAAATATTGTTTCACACATAAAAATCAATACTGTATAATATTCATAAGTTTTCTTTCACATCTTATTAAACAGTTTCTTAGTTTGACTACACATTTTAATACAAATTCTTACGTCAATATTTGTATTTTCCCGCTAGGTAAGTTAAAAGAATGATGCATCATGGGATTCTTCACACATGACCGATATTTACAATAACAACAACAACTGGTGTCAGTACACAAAATTGTGTGCGACGAAAAATACAACACTTTACGCCTTCGAACCTGGTTGAACACTGATGAATACATTATGATTACATAACAATAATCCCGAAAGTTGGAAATACAATTTATTACGTCTATTCAAAACAAAATACACAAGAAATTTAGAACAGGTGCCCATGTGGCAATTCAGCTGATCGTTAGTTTTATAAAAAAAATATTTGTTCTTGTATTTTGATGGGTAAAATCCATTTGTCACAATATCGTCGTTGAGGATCAAGAGCGGGATGGTTGGGGTTCCAAATACCCGATTTAACCCCGCTACATTTTTATTCCTGTTCCAACCCAATACCAAGATTTCCGACGCCATATGCCATGGCCGTTTTTGCATATTCGGCAGTGGGCCTAGGGCATATAAAATACCAAACAAGTTTTCCAACAAAATGTCATTTTAATTTCAATGACGAAAACATCACAGCAATTGGTACAACAATAAGGGAGTAGAATGTGAAAAAACCTTTACAATCAGATCTAGACAAGCTGACTTATCTCCCTTGATAAAGGGTCGCCATTTAAGAGATGTATTTGCTATGTACCTTCCTTACCCTTATCCGTATTATTATTTTATTATTATCATATATTTTGTTGCAATATATTCGTTTTTGCATGTCCAATAATAGCTAAAAGTCAGTGTTGGTTATTTGCCCTCAGGTCAAATACGAGGCAAATATCCGTGTTTGCTCTCAAATATCCGTATTTGCCCTCATATATCCGTATTTGCCCCCGAATTCAACTTCCGGTGTCTGCGCAGTGGTCTCAAAGTACAAGGAAAGATGATGCATAAAGATATGCATATAATCGTATTTCAAACAAATTAACACATTTCAACATATTGGAATAAAATTTAAAAACTTGAAACGGAATAATTAGCTCAATTGTATACTTCGTGTTGAATAAGAATTTCCATTCAAATGTCAACGTCTTGGGTAGATTTTACAAACACTGTCTAACGTCATTGTACAGATCGACATTGTTTGGTATATTTTTGAAATCAAACTCGAAACAAAAATAATTGCAAGTTGAACAAAGGCAACCCTCTTAAGGATTTATTTTCACAATTTGTCAGTTCAAAGATCTTCTTGCAATATAAAAGTCAATGCTTGGAAAGGGTCAATGTAAAATATGTGATAAAAAGATTATGACATGAAATTTTCCATATCGTCCCTGGTATCAACCCTCGACCTATATCAGCCTTCCAGCTTCGCTGTCCGGCTTGATATGGGAGTACCAGGGTCGATATGGAAAATGTCATGTAATAATCTCTAATTATTATTACTATTATTATTATTATTATTGTCATCATTTTATCATTATTACTATTATTACTATTTTATTATTATTATTATTACCATCATCATCATCATTTTATTATTATCATTATTATTATTATTATTTGTTAATTCCGTTCTAACTAGGTCACATAATTAGTTAAGAAAATTAATATAGATTCTCCTTCAGTTGCCCGTGGGTTACGATATTTCTCCACTCAAGAGAGTTAAATTAAAAATTTTAACCACGAGCCATAATTTCTCCACTCAAGAGAGTTAAACTAAAAATTTTAACCACGAGCCTTAAGGCGAGTGGCTAAAATTTGTAATTTAACTCTCGAGAGTGGAGAAATATCGTAACCCACATGGGCAACTGAAGGAGAATTTGTTTCTCCCATTATTTAACACGAACTTTATTTCAAAAGCCGTCAAACGAGTCAAACGAGTCAAATGCGGGGAAATGCACGAGACATTTTAATCCTCTAGAGGATTACAGATTTTTCCATCACTGGTTCAGCGGGGTTAAAATGACGTCATAATGGGAGAAATAGTATTATATTTGTATTTTTATCTCTGATTATTGTATCTAAAATCGTACTATAATAAGGTGATAAGTATGATCTCATAAATACCAAGTGATAACTACAGCTGACATAGCAATATTCCGGTGGGTCAAGATACTTCCTTGTCTAGAATAAGACATTTCTACCTATGTGCATACAGGTTTTTTTTTCATGTGGTGATAGGTTTGCAATACACATACAATTCAGACTAGTTTATTATAGAATACAAGCGTAGATATCAATATGAGTGAAGCACGACGCGTTTCTGGAATAACCTTCATGATGTGCGCACAAACTCGAAAGCCAAATAATTTTAAAAGTGTTTTGGAGCAGCAAAGCCAAAGGGCGTAAATGGGATAGCCAAAATTGACTAACGTCACCTATCCCTTTGCGAGGAGAACCATAATACCATACACAACTTTAAATGCGTTAGTTTGTGGACATGTCAATATTAAACATAGAAATGGAATAACTAGTTATTATTGAACTATATTCATAATTTATATGCTATGTATCAGTGATTACTCTCCAAAAAGAAAAGGGTATATCGGTAATTCTAGAACAAGAATGACATTACACTTACAGGTTCACAATTTAAGACAGATCTTAATACTTTAAGCATCACCAGTCAATTCAGTTTTACTTTAACCAGGAAAAGCTTTCATTTCCGAAGTACTTGTACATAAGTTTTGTTCGTTTGTGTTGTTTGTCTTTTCAACTGATCTCTTTTTATTGGTTCTTTTTAGGTTTTGTTTAATATTATATGTTTTAATGTCTTTAATTGGTTTTGTTTTGACTTTCCGGATTGGGACTGTTTGTATTGATCCTTCTAATTTGGAATCTAGCTTTGTGCTTAAATATTGTGTAATGAATATGTTTCTGTCTACACAAGTATTCATTTACATTGCATTTTCATTCGAAGGGATAATATAAGAACTGAGTTTTATCCTGAAATTAAATTTACGGACAAAACATGTTACAATCTTTAGGGTTAGGGTTAGGATTATGGTGCTTGACCACACTTTTAACACCATAGCCCTAACCCTAACCCCAAAGATTGTTAGAAGCTTTGACTTTCAGCGAACCCGATGAAGGTTATAATAGAAACACGTCCTGCGCACTAGCTTCGATATCAACGTTTTCGTTAAGTCCTTTCAAAATGTTGACATTACACAAATAAAAGTACATTAAATATTGACAATGTGACTGATAGAAATCCAATGACGAGTGCATTCTCACGTGATGTACAATACACAGATATAAAACCCGAGACAGATGTAACAATTTACAATTTGATCAAAGAAATGTAAAGTATGAACTTGTTCATTGCTGTAATACATCTCGCAGTCAGCTTTATATGTTTTAAATTTACAGTTCCTATATATTTAGATCAATCTACCTCAATCTCATTTAACCATAGTCGAATTTGCTTATCATTTCTTACTCTTCATAAATCGATTGTTGCTTTCAAAGTTAATGTACATTTTACCGTATGCTTCGTATTCGTGTATAAATCAACTGTGTCAAATACCTTTATTAAGCTTAGACCTTTCGTTTGCTTGCTGTTAAAAAAAAATGTTTAATTAATCAAAACATTTTAACTATCAGAGTACCTGCTGAACATTATACCAGATATTTACGTTTTCGTCAACGTAATGTACACTTCGTAAGCGTGAAAATAGCATGTGAATTGTATGAACGTCGTTAATAAATTCCTTGTGCATCTAAGCTGCACATGGAATAAATATCTTTGAAACTCATTAGATGCAGGCCTTAGGAGGTACGGGGTCTAATCGTTCTCTGTAAAACCTGCAGTGTGTTGTGTGTACTTGAAGAGCCAGTAGTAGATAACTCCATCGCAGGTTCCCTTATGCGCGGGATCGAATTGGCTTGAGACTGACCCTGAGTCGATTATCAGGTATTACTTATGTATTAGCTAGTCCTACGGATGAAACTTTATTAAGAAGAGTAAGAATACAAACAAGATCATTAAAAATAAACGACTTTATGCAGGATGTAGCTTTTTAGAAAACAATATGTTTTAATATCTTATAGATATTAATTGCTTGGTCTATATGAATGTTTAATTCGAATTGTAGTATTTATTCCAACCTACATGTATTATTAAACATTCTAATATGACGCCGTGTTATCGTCAGTTCATATAATACTCAACAACAACATTTTTAGCGCAAACGCAGTAATGTTGTCAATTCGGCTATTCCGTGTACCCTCCCGCTGTGAAATTACAGTGACGACCGAGTGTAAACAAACAAAACACCGGCATATAACGTATTTTTAAAGTCCTTAAAATAACCCAACATAATTTAAAAAGTTTATGTATAAAATCCTACAAGGTCGTTTCCGTGAGGTCATACACAACAACTACACATACAAAAAAAAATCCGGAAAAAATACTTAAGACAACCATCTATCGACTTTGACTTTTGTAATTTATCGTCATCATGTGACGTAGTTTACAAGGGACGCTGGTGATATTGACACAAGTTGGTTACTGATTTTTTTCTCGATTTTTTGAGTATTTTACTTGTTTAAGTAGCTAAATGCAAAATACCATCAAATTGGAAAGTATCAGTAACTTAATTACATCACCGTCTAGTTATCGATGAAGGAAAAAGTACTGTAAACAATACATGAAGGTTAGGTTGTTATTCATGCGTGACACACATCAATGGAATGTATGTGTGCGTACTGGGAATCCCCAAAGGTAAATTCAATGAATTTTAAAAACAAATGAAAAAAATCTTATAATATTATTACTCACACAATATAGAGTTTGATTTAATATATGTGCTCAAATTGCGCCGATTCCGTCATCATATGTGAAGGG